>CM061163.1:21162795-21220295 GCA_030710495.1 Labroides dimidiatus
CTCATACATATATACAAATGTACATATATACATATATTTATGCCCACAGCATTATCACTGCATTACCAATTCCACAACTACTTCAAGTTGATACCTTGTCAATAGGCAGCTTTCCGACAGGAAAGTTTAAAATTGAGAATTGAAAGACCAGATGCTAATTCTCTCTCTGGGTGTAGAATAACAAAATATAAAGTCTTACTTCAGGAAAGCATTGAGCTTTGTCTTGTCTTGGCGAGGAAGCTTGTCACGGATACGCATCATGATGGTTTTCACTTCTTGTAGAATCATTTTTTCTGTTGGCGTAGATAAACAACAGTGAGTATTAGCATAGAGAAAGAGAGAGAGAGAGGGATTCAATGAATGAGGCCTCAGCTTAGAATGAGGCATTGAGTCTAAAAACATTCGGCCCATTTTGTTAAGAAACCTCTGTATAGCAGACATACTGTGTAAAAACACAACGATATCAACTGTTCAGCATTAGATATGGACTGTGAGTACCTGAAACTATCATCAGCAAACAGTCCGAAAATGAAAATACAAAGAAAATTATTTGAGGCTCAGACAAAAAGAAACAAAAACTACAAACTTTTAGTAAATAAATGGGGGGTTTTTGGCGTTTGTAATTGAAAAAGGAAATACCTGAATTTGTGGTGTCACGTTGTCGTTTAGGTTTTGGTACGCAGTCTGAAACCACCTCCGACTTTCTTTTTCCTTAATTGTTCATATATGTACAAAAATACCCAAAATATTATTAATTTTAACATAAATTACAACCAACTATCACAAATAAGATGTTGTGTATCTCACCATTATCACTGGTCTTTCTGTCGCCTGAAGCCTGAAGATGAAACATTCAGTCAACTCAGACAATTTTTTTTTTTTCACATTTGGTTGAGACAAGCTGTCATAGGCTTAGATGATGTCGTTATTCAAGCATTTCACTTTTGTTTTCAGAAAAATCTCATCTGGGTTCCACTTCTTGGGGTTTTAATCATACAAATAAGCAGCTGATCATAAACAAATAGTGAATTTCCTCATTTGAAATGGTGTGATTCAGTCACTCGCCTGCATGATTATTACCTACAGTCACACAGTTACAGTGTTTTATTTACATGCATCATCCCAAGATGATCAGAATCAACTGTTTCTTTATGTTCCAGACGAAGAAAAACAAAATCAAAAAAGTCATAGAAATAAATCTGCACCACTGTTACAGCCTCTTATGATTCCCAACCATGAAAATGAATTCTGCCCATAGAAATAGAAAACTACCTGTTTATTTGCGTTTTGAGCCTTCAGGTGTCAAGAAACAAAAAGTCAAGACATTTGTTAAGAAATGTGTTTGGCTCATTGAGATGGTGGTTTCGAGATTTTTTTCAGAGTTTTACCTTCAAATCCGTGAGTGCTTTCTTGAATTTTGCTCTTGGTCCCATTTTGTCAAACAAACCTCTGATCTCTTCATCACCAAGACAGAATAAGCTTGTCTTATCAATGCCTTCTTCTGTTTTTAGAGAAACAAGTTTCAGTCAGTGTTGGTCACGCAGAAGTAAAAGCTTTGGAAATGCATCGTACTGCAGGGTCATGTTTCAGCACTTTTTATGTTACTAAAAGCACAAGCACAGAGGAGTACATGTACAAATCAACAAAAAAACATCACACATTAAAAATTCTTTACCTCTGAATTTTTGTATGTAGTCTGTGAGACCCAATCCAGTTAATACATCTCGAACAAACTCATCCATGACCTTGAACAGCAGCTGTAAAGTAATCACAAATACCAGTTCAAGGTCACGCCTTAAATAACTGACAATCTAAAACTCTTCTTCTCTGGTAATAAAAAAAAAAAAAAAAAAAAAGGTATGAGCATGAGCCAGTAAGATCCCTCTTCAGGCCTCCTCTTGGGGTTGGCCTTCAGTTTCTTTACAGGAAAAAAAGAAACTTCACTGATTCTTCAACAGAAAAACAGTTATTTTTACAAAGAAACACACATCAGGAAAAGCACCACCTAACAGAAAGCTGTTTTCATCAATGAGGAAGTGGCAGGCAGTAGTCGCTGGTAGTTTATCAATGAAACGTCTAAACAGACATACTAAGTGTTTTTTCCCTGTTTCAGCTGTGAAGCCTGACTTCACTCCCCTCACAGATTTTCAGCACTGGCACTATTCCCCATCTGCTATAATTAGACATCAACATAGCATGTACATAGCACACTGCTGTGTGTAAATACAGTCATTGATATGTTTCAAACAACATTATTAGTACTTACTGAGTCTTAGAATTAAAGGAGAAACTGGCCTGGAATCCACAATCACAATCTACAACAGCCAACTGCGAGCTCAAAGACTCCCAGAGCGAGTTCAAGCACGATTAAATATCTTTCTATTATACAGCTCATCACAGCTCCTCCCTCTGTTGAGGTTGTTTGTCAATATGAATCAGTTTCATTTCACAGGAAAAGAAACTGCACTGAGCAGAGGACATATCTACTGTTTCCCTTAATAAGCTCCTCCTCCTGAGCAGACCTCCTCGCGGCCATTTCCTGTTTGGAGCCTTACAGAGTTTAACAAAGAGCCGCCCAGCAAAAAGGGCAGCTTTCAATAATGAGAGTGGCATATTCTGAGTTTTCAATGTTCAGGTAATGTTTAGATTCTGTTTAGATTCACACATTATCTTTTTTTTGTCTTCGTCCTTCATCGCTCAGTAAAAGCCCCACCCTTTAGTTTCTCTCTTTACACTTGTGTTTCAGAAAGGCATCATAACTGTTTTCATTAACTGCCATCACTAAAAATTAACTTTAACTGCCACTCTGTTTTCTTCTGTACCGTGTTTACAGCACCTAAATTTCAGTCGATCACAAAAAGCTTAAACTCACGCTGAAGGAATGCTGAGACACCACCCAACCATCCAACCATCCAACCCCAAGTCAGTATGGATGAATAATATTTATAAGTTTATTTTTCCACAATCAGATCATAAACATGAGGTGTCATGTTACCATGGTAACATCTCAACTGTAGCCCGTACATGTACAGCTGAGACAGTACCATGGTGCAGTTGAGACACCAACTGAAACCCATTGATGACTGAACATCAACTGTAAATGCAATAAATTAAAAAAAAGACAATTTGACAAAGTATTTCAATAACTTTAAAGCCTCTTCTGAGAATCTGAATCTGTGAATATTGTGATTTCAAAACTATTTTCCCCTGGCCTTTAATTTAAAAAAATAAATCTTTGATATAAAACCCCATAAAAGAAATGAACTTTAAACCACAGCTTTCAGATGAAAGTGCTGGATTACATTTAAATATCAATAAACATGAAACAATTTTAAAACTTTGCAAAATAATTGAACTTAAATTCAGTATTTTTAGTACGACAGTCCTGGCAACACCAACTTTCATTGTTGCTGCAGTGGTGACTCCCACTGCATCTTTGGGGTACTTGCACTGCAGGACTGGAGTCGGACTTTGACGATTTTTAGGGTACACATTTAAACAAACTTGTCCCACAGGTTTTTTTTTTTTTTTTTTTTTTTTTCAGATCATCTTAAATTTTTTGGTGTGTCCTAAACACATCGATGAATAGAAGTTATCAAAAGATTCTTCAGAACTCAGTGGGCGTGGCCACAAAGAACGGCTAAAGTTGACGATTTTTTAGCCTAAATGCAAATTTTAACAGCTCTGATGTACAAAGTCGGATCAGGACCAAAACACACACACACACACACACGTTTAGTGTCACAGCCTGAGTGTATCTATATGCTTTTTTTTTTTCACCTTATACTACAGCGCCCCCTACTGTCAACAGGAAGTCATGTGTTTGATTAAAAATCGATGCTCGACTCTGGACTCATCTGCAGATGCTCTTTAAATAAGGGGGGATAATGAAGTGTGTTTTCTGGTGCTGACAAGTAAAAACAAATTTACACCAACACAGTGTTTTGTTTCCTTGATGCAAACACTAGAGGGCAGAATTAGACAGCGCAGTGTTGAAAAGAAGTTCAGTTTCACTTGTAGTGTGAGAGTCACAGAAGGACACAAGGCATTCAGCAAAAACCGTTTCATAACCATCAGAGTGTCAATACATGGATTGAAAAACAGCAAAAATCTCTTTAGTCTTCTCATCATGTAACCGTTCAGTGTATATTCACTTGGACAGAATGACATACCTGTCACCAATCACAGGGGCAGAAGGTCTGTTCATGTGGGACACACTGGTAGACATCTTGATGTGAGGCCCAGAATTCTCTGCAGCGTCCTCTGTGCTAAAAACTGCATTTCACCACATGTCAGCTCAAGGCTCCTGAAGTACCAGAAACTTTTCACAACAATTTAAAAAAAGTCTGATTTAATAAGTAAACACGTTTGAGCTGTGAGATAACTGATGATGAATTTTCCAGGCTTCTCGCCTCCACCGCTAACCAAACTAAAATCAACGTTACACTGACTGTTGATGATCTACCTGCTGCTTCTAGTGCCAAGACCAGGTGACAAGACCTTTCCACGACCCTGCTCAGAGGAAAAAGCTTCACCGAGTCTCTATAAAACAACAAACCATCTCAGAGCAGGTCAAACAACAGTCCCTTTAAGACAACATCCCACAGGACAGACCGGCAGCCTCCCAGGTGTGCCCTGCCCGTCTCTGCACAACAGCTCTTCTATTGGCACTTATATTTACCTCGCTTTACCTCATTTCCCTGGTCTGTACATAAACCATGCTGAGCAGAAGAGGGATTTTCCAATTGGCAGATTTGTTCTCAAACACCAGTACAGACATCTGTGGTCAGCTCGACTCTGTGGGTTCAAAAATGAAAAGAGAATAAAAGCTTAGATAAAACTAGATTTTGATACCTTGAAAGACATTTTCAGTTTCAAACACTGCTCCAATATAGCACAAAAAAATAAAAATTAAAAAGATATTTTTAGTGCCAGCTCACTTAAATCATCCAGTGACTTAAAACAACAACATGATTTACCCCAAACCAAATTCTGGAGCTACCTCCAATGACGCCATTTGTGGCAAAAGCTCTGAGTCAAGTTTACAATCTCCAGAGTCAGCAGATAAGTTAAATGGGAAAGAGATTTGGGGGCATCATGTGATGAGTGGCTCCAGATTTTTGGTAACTTTAAAGTAATGTCAATCGATCCGAGAGTGAGGCTAATTCAGCTTAAGATTTTCACCCCAGGCGGTATTTCAGACTTGGAGGATTAGGCTGCGTGCTGTAATCACTACTGAAGGGAGACTCATTGTTATATTGTTAATGTTGTAAAAAGGCAGTTTGTGATGTGTGGATACAAACTGCTTCCATGACTGGAGGACACATTATCCTCAGGGACTGGAAGACATCAGGTGAACCTTCTTTTCCAAACTGGACGACTAAACTGGGCGCAGTAGCAGCATATGATGTTTTCTTTTTTTTTTCTTTTTTTTTTTTTTTTTTTGATGTGATAAACAGGCCAGAATGAAGATGAAGTGTGAAATTTAGCACCCCCCCCCCCTTCATATCAATTTTATTATTTTTATGCACATGTATATAAGAAGCCACAGTAGAAGAAAGTTCCTCTTGGTTATGGTTTTGTGTGTGGGTGGAGGTGGGGTAGAAGATATCTGCAAGAATTTGTTTCAAGTATCTAAAATTGTTTTTTTTTTTTTTTTTTTTTTAATTTATTTCAAATAAAGATTGAAAGTCATGAAAAAAGAAGAGTGATAAAGCCGGAGCTTCATGTGGAGCTCTTACCATATCGCGGTGCCCCTGCCCCCCAACAGTGTATCCACAGTCGGCCCGTTTCTGGATGAGACAAATAAAACCAACAAATAAACTTTGCTTCACATAAAAAAACAACATAAAACCAGTGCTTTAATTTTGGATCACACAATCTTGCACCAGTTGAGACCACTTTGTCCTCAAGGCTCTTCAGAAAAATGTATAAATGTTAGAACACCAGGCTGTGTTTAAAACACGACTGATTTTGATGAGCAGCTTCTTATTTCTTGCTCAAAGTTAAGTCCACAGGAAACCTGCTGCAGATCCAAACCAACCCTAAACAAATCGGATCAACACCCTTCAAATCCAAAAAAGCTGACTCAGTTGACGAACATGGTGAAGGCACACACACATCCACACACACACACTGAACTGATGTTGACGGAGCAAAGGCTGCCTCACAGCTCTGTGGTATCCTTGGAAAGTTAAAGCTTCCCCTTCCCCTCTGGCTCTCCTTCCATCCCCTCACACCTCCCCACATCAATCCTTCTTCTTCCCTTTTTCCAACAGACATCCTTCCTTCAGCGGCTGCTCGCGTATTCATCGTGAATAAAGAGCGTCCTCTCTTTATGTGAGATGCTGCATGTCACACATCCAGGATCAAAAGGCGCTCACTTCTCTCCCTCTGTGTTTTCTGGAATGTAAAATCTATCTGACATGATGCTTTTGGTTCCAGAGTTCTAAATGCAGTGTTACAGAGAAGGTGGTGACAGTCCTCCAGGGAGCTTTTAAGCTCTTGTTGATTTGTCATGTGTCTCTGTGGCTCGTGCACAGTCTGCGGCCATGTTTTCCCAGTGTGAGAGCTCAGGCGGTGGCTCGCCTGCCGCCGGGCGTGGTGAGACGTGGTGATCTCCTCCCTCAGCCCACCAGCATGCACCACCACATCACAAAATTGAGACCATCTCAGGGTAAGATTCTCATGTCTCTCACGCCGAGCAGTGCTCTCAGGTTTTATCAGCTGTCAAAGTTTGCTCTGAGAGCCCGCACGGTGCTGTTACAACAAATTCCTTTTTCCATCACAGAGATGAGTGGAATGGATTATCAGCAGATTACTTTGATCACAAAGTACAGACACTGAACATCTAATACTCACCATGACATCAGTGCTCTTCAACATGTTGATATCTGGTCTTGGCCTCCTCATGTTTTTCCTTTCTTCTTTCTTTCTTCTTTCTTTCAGGAGGAGAGAGAATCACATTTACTATTTGGATTTAGGTTTCAGGTTTCTTTGAAATCCATCAAGTAGGATTTTTTCAGAGCCAAGAGGAAACGTAAAGGAACACGGCAGAAGAAGCAGGTGCAGTAGAGACAGACTTATCTGTGTCTTTGATCCAGCACACATTTCAGAGTCACGTTAACCTAAAAAATCCCTAAAACATGAGATTTAAACTTCCTGTGAGGACTTTGAGGGATCTGCCAGATCCTAATCCACAACTTCAAATCAGACTGATTTACAGCACGTTGAAGTCTCCATGACAACACCACGCCGACTGATGAAGTTTATCAGAGAGAAGAGAGATCTGAGTTTGTCTCTGCTGGAAATGATTTCTGTGATTAATTTAGTAGAGATGGAGGAGACTGGAGCTGAACTGACAGACAGAAAAAGGACAGAAGAGAAGAAGATAAACAGGAGAGAGAGAGAGCACAGGCTAAAGGCTAAAACATGAGCTAAAGGCCAAACCTTGAGCTAAACTACAGGCTGAAGGCTAAAACATGAGCTAAAGGCTAAAATATGAGCTAAACCACAGGCTAAAGGCTAAAACACGAAATAAAGGCTAAACCATGAGCTAAACTACAGGCTGAAGGCTAAAACATGAGCTAAAGGCTAAAGTATGAGCTAAACTACAGGCTGAAGGCTAAAACATGAGCTAAAGGCTAAAGTATGAGCTAAACTACAGACTGAAGGCTAAAACACGAGATAAAGGCTAAACCACAGGTTAATCTGTCTGTGATAATGTTCATTCCAGCCCACATGCAGCAGTTATTCTGCAGTGATCTGATCAAACTTGAGAGTCTGTCAATAAAATGAAGAGTGAGGTTACGTTAGCTCTGATTGGTCGATGAGCAGGACATAAGGATTCACTAACGTTACACGTTAGCCTACAGATACATCTCAGAGCACCGTCTGCTAAACTACAGAACAAACTGACAAAGTACGGGCTAGCTTCTGACAGGCATCCCAGAAGTTTTCCTCATTGTCATGCACAGTTTCCCCTGACATACAAGTTCAAAAGTGGGTGAGAGACACCACCTAAAAAAAAAAATGTATCCCTATTGTTTACAAAAAAAACAAAAACAAAAAGAGGATGGCAGGTGACACTGAATCTAAAGCTATGATGACATTTCCTTTTTTTGCCTTTACATCAAAGACCAAATTAATGAACACCACTAAATGCTGCTCTCCTCCTCAGTGAACCCTCATATGTGATAGTTTCATCAAGCCTCTGCTGCTCACATGACTGAGGGGCGGGAATGAGGAGATGGGCATGGAGCGAAAAGATCAAAAGATGGACCAGTTCCTGGTTTTGTCATGAGCGGCCTAAATGTGACACGTTACCAGAGGAACCACAGTTTTACAGCCAGAGTTTTAATGTGAGCTGTGTTGCAGAGCACGGTATTTAAAGAGCCATTCATTGCCTGACCTTTTCTTTTACCTCTCTCCTGTCATTCCCTCCCTGCTGTCGTTAACACAGGACACAAATCCAAATTATTCACAGAAGGAAAACAGAAATGTAGACATACGGAACGTTACTGCTGAATGCACTAAAGAAAAAGTGTTAGTTTCTGCGTTCTTAGGGGAAGTCCTTGTTTCTTTTGCAAGACTGTTTGTATTCATTCAGGTTTATTTAAAACTTTCCAATCGGCTGAGTAAATGTTTTAGGAAAATTAAATCTGACTGAAAAGCTGCTAACTGTTTAGGGTGGGAGGGGCTCGAAGGCCGGGAAGACCTTCAGTGAATGCTGTCTCTCTTTTTTTGGCCCAAATATTGACAGAATTATGGAAAGAGACACATGCTGCACATACACCTAGCTTTACGTTAGCGTTCATTCACCCAGTCACAGGGCCAAACGGCTTCATGTGAGAGTGTGTGTGCAGTTACATCTGCCTGTGGCCTGTGCTGCAGTTTCAAGAAAAGAAAAACGTCCAACAGATGGCGACAGAGAACCGTTGATGAGACGATGTCTGTGCTGTGACCTCTGATCTGAGCTGAAGGGCCTGGATGTGTGACATCACTTTGTTTTTATGATACCCTTCTTGGCGTGTGTGTGTGTGTGTGTGCACATTTGTTTTTGAGTTTTACCGTCTGTGGAGGAAGCTGAGTCACATGGACACACACATTAACCCCACTCTACAACCATTTCACACACATTCACACACACACAATCTCGTGTCAAAGTTTTGGGGCTTTTTGAATTTATTTTGAGTTGGTTTGTCTGAGGATTACAACGGATGATTAGCACCATGTTTAAAAAAAAAAAAAAAATCAGATTTACGTGAAAAAAAGTGGTAAATTTACAAGATTAAATTCATGAATCAATTCAATTATATCTTAAAAATGAGAGCGTCTTCTTGATTGAGTTTTGTTAAATTACAGATTAGATTAATAGCCTTCTTAATATCTCCCTGTGTTCCTCATTCCTCATTTTTGCACAGGCAGCTGCTCTTCTGATAGCCAAGCTTTAGACTAAAATAACCAGATTATTCTCCTTAATTTATGACTTTATCCTCACAAACGTATTCTTTTTTAAAAAAGAAAACAAAAAAAACACGGCCCTAATCATCCATTGTATAGGATATTAGTTTGTTCATTAACAAAAAAAATAGTCTTTAAACTTTTAACCAAACCAGTTTTTTTAAATTTCTGCCTTGTTTTTTGCACTCTGTGTTTTTCTACTCCTTTCCTGCTTTCTAAACAGATGACATTTCACCTCCAGTCTGGTTCGACTTTGAGTTTCCTTTAGGAGATTTCTCCTTGCTAACGTTACCCTGTGCCTGTTGAGGGATTAATCCTGGGTGTCAGTGAATGATGTAACTAATATAACCTGAAGATGTTGCTTCGATTTGTAGACTAAAAATCATCCGCTCCCAGCTCTACTGACATGTGACCCACAGCACACCTTTGTATGGTTTTTCCATCATAGCGTCTAAGCTCAGCTCATGACCGGTTAGATCTTGTAGAAGCTGAGAAGTAACACATCTTTTATAGAGCCGTCCCTGACAGCCGGATGATTTTTATCTGCCCTGTGTAAACATATAAAAGCTATATCTGACTGTGGGAGCTCCTCTCTGACTGTTTGAATACACAGCAGCTGTGTTAGCGGAGGCTTCCCTCGGATCCTCCTCTCCGTCCCTCTGCAAACAGAAGGAAACTTCCAGGAAGAGCAGCTGATTGATTCTGTTTCCAGAGGGATGCTTGGAAGAAGAGTGTCGGGGTTAGTCAGGAGGAGTGCTGGGAGCTGAACGGAAAACTAAACATGACAGCACCGGACAAAGGCGTGATAGGCATGATATAAAATACAGCAGGCTTTCATGAAATAGAAAAAATGGAACCATTTAAATTAATTCAATTTACTTTATTACTCTACTCTAACCTGATGATCTGTATTATATTCAGGTTAAAAACTAACAAAAACACTCAGTTACTCTGTTTTTATATTAATAGATTGACCCCATACAGTCAGCCATGATAAAACCACATGTGCTAGCCAAACAATGTGACTTGACACATGCTAACCATGTTAGCTTAAAGTTAACATATCGCTGGTTTAAACCATGAAAGTTTGACAGTTTAACACAAACATGCTCAAAAAAATAAAAAACTTTCATACCTCAAAAACAGTTTTTTTTTTCCCCCTGCACGTTTGGGGCATCCAAATGAGCATGTGCAGTGTGAGTGACATCACTCTAAAATGACATGTTGCAACTGTCCCCAGTCTCCCCTATTTTTCATTCTCCTGTCCCTTATTTTTTTAAACTGCCATGATATGAAGGAAAACTAAAGACTTTAAAAATATTATGATGGTCATCCATCTGTAATAAAAGACCCAAGAGCCACGCTCCAGCCGTCTCTCACTCCTGACCCGTCATCGTGTCCCAAGGGTAAAACCTTTAACAGGCATCCCACCCAGGACTGCAGAAGCCACGGGCTCCTGTCAGGCGTGGCTGTAGGTGGGTCACACCTGTGTCATAAAGCTTGGCTCTGTAACTAGCAGTGCTTGAGCTGATGGCCCATTAGATCTGTGAGCTGACCTCACTGCACTGCCCAAGGGATCAGAAATAACAGGGCTGAATGGAGCAATTGTAGCCAAAAAAAGAACAGAGGGAGGGGGAGTGGACACAGCAAAACTTGCATCAAAGTATTTATTCAGTATCCCCCCCCCCCCCCCCCACCCCCACCCCCCCCATTCCACCACCACAGAGCCTCAAGGGGGCTGAACATCTTGTATGATGTCAGCAATTCAAGGGGAAATTTTCCAGGTATTAAAAGATTAAAGAGAAGTGAGGGCAAGTCGTTTTCAAATATCTCATGCCTGCACTGTAATAACTTTAACATGTGCCTGTTGGACTGATAGCATCTGAATGAAAGTCAGGAAAAGCTGGAGATGGTGCTCTCCTGTAGAGGGGGTTTAACGCCAACGCTGGATGAGCCCTGTGGCTTCAGGCCAAAATCCAGAGCCTATTGAAGTTTACTTAAGCTCTGATTCTACTCTGTCGTCAAATATTTATTGGAGTTTTGTTTTTTTTTTAAGAAAAGAAGAAAAAGGATGAGAAGAAGAAGAAAGCTGAGGCAAAAAAAAAAGAAGAAGCAAGGGCCGGCCAGTGGAGGTGCACTCTGTGCTCAGGAGCTTATCCTAAAAGCAGAGGCTTCACGATGCCTCCACACTGGATGGGTCCCAAGAGGGAAATACACAGATATGTTTCTTCTTGTAGTTTGTTATGCAAGTGCCTGCAGTTGTCTTTGGCTTGTTGTCTTTCTCTCCTGTGCCTGAAGTTTTTCTAGGTTTAAAACAGGGAGTGCATCCCCCCACTGACTGTATGAAGACATCATGTTCCGTCTTTGTTCTTTAACTCTGTCTTCTCTTGTTTTAGGACTCCACGGGTTGACGTCTAACAGCAGAGCTTAGTTTCTCCTCTGCCTGTTTATCCTCTCCTCTCTGCATCATCTTTCATGCCAGACTGTCCCTGGCGTCCTGCAGGGTCAAGTGTTTGGGTCACATCAGTGTGGTGCCAAGCGTCCTGGTGTCTCCATCGCTGTAAAGCCACACTAACACACACACACACACACATGCATGTTCAAGGAATTTACACGCAAAAACAGGCAGCCGCATGCACGTATACCAGGGGTAAACACGGGGACTGTATGTGACATGCATACTGCACATGCATGCACAAATGTATGCATGCTCGCACAGACTGTGGACTCTGTGATGACTCTAGTCTCTTTGCCACCTGATCAATCATCCCAACTGCCATAAGCTCTACAGGACAGGCATTCCTTCCTAACAACTGGAGAAGGAGGCAGTGTATGTGTGTGTGTGTCTGTGCTGAAGGGGGGGGGTTGAGACATGAGGGCAAAATGTCTTAAGTCCAGTGATGTAATGTGATACATCTCCACTGCAAGACCATAAGAAAGACTTTCCACCAGAGCAGAGAAACAATCAGTGTGTCTGTTTGCTTTTCAGCAAACTGTGGACAGGAGTGCACTTGGTTCCCTCTCCTGTGTTCTGTAAAACAAAGCTGGAACATGTGAGGGAAAGAAAACAGCCGAGAAGCTACAGAGAGAGAGAGAACAAAACAGCCTCTAGCTCAGGCCATGTCGATGCACGTTCTGCATCAGACAGAAGTAGAAGAAGCTGAAGAGGAGTGAAGAGTAAAGCCTCGGTGGATAAGGTACTCTATCTCCCCCGCTGTCTACATCTTTCACCCCGTCCCTCCCTCTCCTCGCCTCTCTGCTCTTTGATATTTTCTCTCTTTCTTCTGTTTGCTGAAAGAGCTGACTGTGCTGCTCTCAGCGAGTCCACCAAGTCTGTTTGCGTGCTATGTATTGTTCCTTTCTCCCTCGATATGATGAGAAAAGCTTGAAATAACAATGTCTGGGGGCGGAGTGAGTCCCCTCTGTTCTCCGTTTCATCTCCTCTCTCTCTCTGTTCTTGCTTCTCCAGATGACAGCGATGCTCTCGGCAGATCTCCTGCAGGTGTGGGTCTTCTGACCCCCTCTGGGACAAATTGCACACCCGCCCCTGTGCGTGCACGCTGAGATGTGAGTGTTACTGCTTGCAAAGACATGCTCATGCTCCAACGTAAAGGCTTTGACGTGAGCGCACGTTTCCAGCACTGATGACATGCACTCATTCATTTTCATTTATTCATGATACTTCTGTTGTGTTTTTGCAGCACGCTGCATAGCCCAGAGGCCTGGTGTAGACCGGAAGTTAAAGGTAGCAAAACTAATCCACAAAAAAACCCAGATCATGCAAGAAAAACAGCCGTGTAAACATGCAAACAAGGAGGAGGACTAACGTATGCATGCCATGTTGCTATGCGAGCAGGATTATCATAGAATCTGACCTGCTGACCCTGAGGAGGTCATGTGTGAGGTGCAGGCTGCAGCCGCTGGCTCCACCAACACCAGAATGTCTGACTTCTTAGGAATCTGTGCAGCGCCACTCTGCCTGACCACGCAGCATAAAAACAGCAGTTGATCCCTGGGTAAGAGGAGCAGGAGCTCAGAGGACGGATCAAAAATCATAAAGTTAAAAAGAAAAGGAAAGGAGACCAACAGCTCAGGAGCTCCTAATTCTTTGATTTTTTTCTGCTTCCTTTGAGCTGTCAAACACTTTTTTTCACTCTTTAGGAACATTTAAAAAAAATAAAAATAAACAAACAAAAACTTTTTTTTCCCAAAACATTTAAAAGAAAATTTCTCATTGCCTGATACCTGTCCCATAGCTTTAAAAAACTCATAAAATGATCAGAATCTTGGTGCAGTTTGTGTTTGGAGGTCATTAAGGTCGACAATAATAATTTTGACTATAAGTACCAGGAACTGTTGATCCCAAGAACTTCTCAAGGAACTAAACTGCTGTATTCATTTAAAAAAAAAAAAAAACATCAGGTTACAGGAAACATTTCCTCTTGTGCAATCCCTCTTTTTCTCTGCTCAGCTGCTGTCTGTATGTAAATTAAGTTCACTGTTTTATTGTGAACAAGGTCGTTTCATAAAAAACAACCAGATGTAGGAAAAAAAATGTTAATAAATGAGGTCATAAAAAAAACATTTGGTTAAAATAAGATAAACTAAAATAAAATTTTATTTTAAGTTTATTTATCTCTGAAGAGACATTCAGGGTTATGCAGAAGGATCTTTTCCTCCGTCCTGCTTCATGTGTGCGTCTGTGCACACAGACAACTGTTACTTTATATTTTAATTAAGGATCTGTTTACCTATTGATTGAAAAAAAAAAATCTGATGTACAACCACAAAACAAAAAGAAACAAAACTGAACAAAATTAAAATATTAAAACAAACGTTCATAAAGGAGTGGGCAGAAGTAAAAAAGAAACTTGTTTAGCCCCACCCCCTCGCCATCTATTAATTATGGTGCTAATAAGCCTCCTTTGCACAAATAAATATGATTCAATATTTAAAGTAAAAAATATTAAATACATTTTTTCCATATTTACAAAGAAAAGAAAAGAAAAAAGAAAAGACCTCTGCACAGGAACTTTTTAAGGGGTGGACCCAGTTCCGTGGAACTGCTTCAAATATTTGGGACTTTTGTTTTTCCGTATGAACAACACGCTTAAAGAAAACTTGTGCTGTTTTGTTTAGTAAAGATGTGACACCCTGTTTTACAGATTCAGTGGAACCAGCTCTCTAACGGTGTTCAGCCTTCAGAAAGTTTCAGAGTTAGAGATTGATTTGACACGAATCAGCTTTGCTAGTCTGGAACCAGTGTTTAAACTGTCAGGTGACCTCAGAAGTAAAGTTGGCAGCATGTAAAATAAGGTCTCGGAGGCTGTGGTGGTTACGCATGGCTCTCCCAGCCTCGCTGTTTCTCCTCCAGGCAACAGACCGGTTATCCTTCCACCACCTTCCACACCGCAGAAATCTCTCTGTGCCCTCACAGCATGTGCAGTTATGGGGTCGCGTAAGCACGTGTTTGTGTGTGTACGGATGTAATTGTGTGTATATATCTAATTGTGTTTTTGCAGGAGCTCACACCAGCCGCAATCACTTTTGATGGATATCTACTCTGGCTTTGGAGGGCTGTACGTTTTCCAGTCGGTGACTCATGGGGTTTCTGACGGATGTCTGCACCAATTTACTGCTACTGCTACTGCCACTGCTGCTGTGCCCGTTCCCCTTCCCCTTCCAAAGTGTGTGTGTGTGTGTGTGTGTAAGAGAGAGGCTATGAATAAGTGTCCTGTGCATTGGCTGCTTGTGGTTGTAGTTTCCAACTTATGGACTTTCCACTCTGAACACCAGAGAAGGAGAGTAAAGGGAGCAGGGGGGGGGGGGGGGGGGGCAACCAGAGTTCTTCAGAGACGACGACAAACAAAAACTGAAACGGACTCTGCGTGGAATGACTCACTGGGATTCAGGTGAGTCACTCAGACTGGTTGAGTAACGTGATGGTGTTCAACTTCTGAGCAAAATCTGCAAACCTCTGTTATTAACCTGAACCCAACGATGCCAGCAGCAAGATATGAGCTGTTGAATCATCAGACTGAGCTGTGGCTCTGCAGGTCACCCAGTTCAGTTGTCATGTGGAACTTGAACTTTTGAACTTGCAGTGCCCTGGAGTGATAGATTCTTTACCTGCAACGCCTTACCTACCTGGGAAAGCTTCCTGGGGTTGCTTCGTTTATTAGCTTGACAAACAGAGAGACTCGCAAGATATTTCGTCTCTTTGATGACCTGCGACATGACTTCAAAAGGCCTCACAACACGGTAATCTGTGTTGTGTTTGTCCAGGACACACATGGTTACAAAGTGTGATGCAAAACATTATAAAAGTACATGAGACATGAGTAGACTTAACCCATAGATCAAGTTATATTTATAATTGATATCCTACGTTTAGTCATTACCCTCAGTCTCTAGATCTCACGGTACAGAGATTGCACTTTTATTTCAGGACAGAGACGCTGGTTTTCTCAGAGATAAATATCTCAGTTTTACAACTCAACTCAACTCAGCTTAGAATCCCAGAATCAAATCCTGCCTTTCCTTCCCTTCCAAAGAGCCTGGTCTTTGCTACTTTCATGTCTTTGATAGACTAATGTGATGATGAATACACAACAAAGAAAAGAGGTTTGTTGTTCAAACTGATAAACTTAATTTAATTTAATTTATTTATTTTTTGCAAATATTCACTCATTTTGAATTTGATGGCTGCAACACGTTCCTAAAAAGTTGGGACAGGGTCAACAACAGACTGGGAAAGTTGAGGAATGCTCCAAAAACACCTGTTTGGAACATTCCACAGGTGAACAGGTTCATTGGAAACAGGTGAGTGTCATGATTGGGTATAAAAGGAGCATCTTTAAAAGGCTCAGTCGTTCACAAGCAAGGATGGAGCGAGGTTCACCACTTTGTCGGACTATTTTCTCACGCAGTTGTTCACAGTCCAAGAACAATGTTTCTCAACAATGTGAAAGAATTGATGGATTTGATCATCTACAGTCCATAATATCATCAAAAGATTCAGAGAATCTGGAGAAATCTCTGCACGTCAGCAGCAAGGCTGAAAACCAACACTGAATGCCCGTGACCTTTGACCCCTCAGGCAGCACTGCATTAAAAACCAACATCATTGTGTAAAGGATATTACCACGTGGGCTCAGGAAGACTTCAGAAAACCATTGTCAGTTAACACAGTTCATCACTACACCTACAAGTGCAAACTTTCAACAGCTAAAGTGTACGCTAAGAGTAACACCAACAACCACGACGTTATGAATAAAAGTTGTGAGAATCTATGACTAAGAGTGGAAACATGCTTGTAAAAGCTGGATGTAGTTTAAACCAAAGTACAAAGAATCCTGCTTTTACACTCATGCTTGTAAACTGAAGGGGAAATCCCCTTCACTGCAGGTAAAACAGGGTTTCTTTAGAAACTACACTCTGAAGGGATCACATATCTTTGACTCAAGGGACTCATTTCTACATTAGTTACTTCAGTCAGCCCAAGTCTAATCAAACCCAATCCATCCAGTTTAAAGAAAGAGTAAATATCATCATCTAGTCTGCAAAAAAGGAGATATCTAGTATATGAAATCCCCGAAGTAACATGGCTGTAATGCATCAACTTTAGTCAAGAACTGCGTGACTAATCACTAATCTGCCTCAAAGCAATCGGACAAACCACCTGGATTCATTCAGAGATCATGGAAGTACATCTCAACCCAGATTTACACATCTCGTCTGTACATCTGTCCACTGTCCATCCACTTTTAAAGATCATATGGAGAATGAGCCAAATGTTCTGGCACCAGTGCAAACATAAGCATGAAAAGAAATGCATAATGCAGGTTGGCTGTTGGTGCTACGATGGAGGATCAGGGCCATGCTTAAAAAAAAAAAAAAAAAAAAATGACAAGAACTAGGTCATAAAGTTACAAAAATAACGTCCTTATTACCCTGTGAATTGTTGACCTCGACCATATGGGCTTTGAGTCTCCACACCAACAGCTATAGGACGCCCATCAGTAACATGAGCTGAGCTCAGCCTCTGATTGGACAAACTCATGATCTTAATATCTTCTAAACTGATGAGCTAGAAACTGTGCATGCGGTTAGAGAAATTATCGATTCAACAGGAGACATTTTTTTGTCCCAGGCTGTAAACATGTTTATTTCTGCTGTGAAAACAGCTGTTTTTGTCTTGGTGTGTTCGTAAATTCCGGTACATCCGGAGCCAGCCTCAAGTGGATGAACTGCAGATTTTTAACACTTCCTCAGTGTCTCATATTTTCAGATTAGAGGTTGCCGCTTGGTTTTAACTTGGCCCTAATCCTGCCGTATGGTGCCGACACAGAAATGAAGCATTTTCTGAAGAATGGCCCCTGAGAGGGAGGACTCACTTCTCTTCCCTCTGTTTGTATCCCTCCCATTCTCACCTCTATGCTGAGGAGCCTAACACACCACTGTGACTCCTTCCTTTATCTGAGGATATTCTGGGCTGAGGTTACCCAGGACACAACGTGGGTTTACCCAAATTTAGCCGCCCGCAGTATGCGGAGTTAAATCATCAGTGTTTGTTATGCAAATAATAAATATTCATCGCTGGTTCTTCCACAGATCCTCAGATCCTTCTTCATTATTTTGTGTCAGCTCTGTAATCTTGGAATGAATTTTGCCCTTCTGGACTTCTAGAAATAATCCTAAACTAATATTGACAAGTGCTAAAGAAGTGCTCCTGCGGTGGTGGAGCCAGACCAGAGGGCCATGAAGAGGGTGGTGGAGCCAAGGCTAAACCGCAGGGCAGCTCTGAGAGCAGAGGGCAGCCAGCGGAACAACAATACATCAAAGACGGCAAGTTGAACCAGCAGCCTTGTTTCCGCTTCCCTCCACCTCTCACACTCATACCTTATTTTCAGAGACCAACATGAGGGCAAACAGTGAAACCCCCATTATTGTTGTTATCCTTTCCAAACAGCAAGTTTCCAGTCCAAAACATATTTAGGGACGCTGGTATTGGACATGCACGGGCACTTGTGTGTGTTGTTCTGTCAAAAAGTGTGCACCTTTTCATGGAGCGCCATGTGTTTACCAACATAAGTTAAGCTAACTGAGAGTCACATTCTGTCAGTTTCACCGTAGCCGTTGGGTCCAGAGACCCCTGGCTGCTCTGCCCAGTGCTGTGGCTCAGTTGGGGATGGACTTGGCTGCACAAGGCCACTCTGGGCGCTGGTCCCATCCCCACATTGAGGTGATGAAGGAGGACTGTGTCCCCCCAACACCCCTGCTCCAAACCGTGGCCACAGAGGTGAGGAGGCACCCAGGGGACACACTGGCTGGCGTCTGACTACATTCACACAGTTGACAGGAGTGGGACTTGGCTGCTCTCAGGGTGGTGGTGCCAGGGTGTCTTGCCCGCTGCTGCCCACAGCTAACCTGCTCAGCTGTGAAGTGCTGCACAACCACTCTAGTACAGCCAGGTCAGCATTTCCCACTTTTATCTCATCATGTAAGAGCTGAGTGCATGTGGGTCTCTGCAAATCTGGATCCCACCCATGTCTGGGTTGGGGACAGTGGATTAAAACTTAATGACAGATGTTTCTAGTTCAGATGAGATTGTGTTCAGCTCAGTTCTGGTGAAATTTGGCGTCACCCTGAAGATGGAAGTTTCTTTGCACCATGAGCATAAAAACACAAATGACAAAAACAATTTATCATCAACGTAAATCCTTACCTTTTGATTTATTTATTATCTTATTGTCATATAATTACCTTATTTTTGACTTTAAACTGTTTTAATTATTATTTTTTACCCCATTTCAAAAGGTGTACATTAGTCTTTAAAACCTTTGATGTGTTGTAAAAGTTTGGTCGAAGTACCCGGATGTGGACTCACCCCGCTCCGTTTATCAAGTCTACTGCTGGACGCAACTTGAACGGACTTTTCACAGTTACAATCCCACAATGCAATTCACGCCATCCAGCAAGAAACTCAATGGTGGAGGAGAAGCCACACAACTGTAAGTAGCTGCTGCTGCCGTGTAAAAATATGAATAGGATACTTGTTGGTGACAGAGTTTAGTTTGAAACCCGGAAACGTTGGATCAGTTGGTAAAATTACACGTCAACAAACTGCCAGCAATGAAACGGGAGGTGACGTGTAGGTACGTAGAAAGGGACGCAAGCAAAGTCCGTATATATAGTGTATCAGCCTGTGGGGGCAGGACCTAACCACAAGGCCATACCGATGTCCCACCAGAGAATAGATTTGTCGTAGAGTCAGATCACCAGGTTTAGTAGGACAAAGTACCTGTGATGTCCGATACGTGCAGCCAGTGATGTATTTTGTTGTCACTGTCAAGCTGCATAAACTTCGTCTCTTTTTGAATTAAGTCGCCCAAATGAAGTTTTCTACATTCCTATTAGTTTGAGTCTGGAATGATTTGCTTGTTCAGACAGTGCGTGTAAAACCGGTCCCTCCTGTTCGAACATGAGAACTCTCTTTGGATTTGGCTCCGTCTAAACTCTGCTCTTACCCCCATCGTCTCTCTATTCACCGTGCTGCTCTCTTCAACACAGCCTGAACTCCGTGCCCAATCTCTAATCCAGTCCTCTGAATGGGGTCATGCACTTGTTTTGATAACACAGCAGAAAGGTTTGACTGTGCTGGCCGGCCCAGGTGCTGCTGAATAGGGAGCAGGAACAATGGGCCATCAACTGGATGGTGCATCAAAGCCACCTCTGATGATTTGATGATGATTGAGGGTCCCTGCATAAGGGTAGGGCCTCCTGCTTCAGAGAGCTGTGTGTGAGCAAAAAGCACCATCATACAGGTTCACGCTGCCTTTGATTCAAGAGGTTTTTTAAGTGCCACGGCGGCGCCGACATCGGCTGCATGTCACTGATCATCGGGAAGCAAGGACAAAGGGTTGAGTTAACCAGGTGTATTGTCTTGATCTTAATGGAAAACACAGAGAAGAGCTGACTGCGGATCTTGGTTGAAAAGTCACTGGAGAACAGAGGAGCAGAAGATAAAAGCAGAGGGAAAATAAAGCTTGTCCCTTTTTTCCTCAGTCACTGAACTTCACACGCAATCCAGCCATGACCCATATGACTACCTCAGCTCGCCACCTGTTCTGTGGGAAAGTAATGTTCAAGACAGAAGTTTGCAAATCCAAGGGGGGATAAAGAGAGAAAAGAAATAAAGAAGAATGGAAAAGCATTTAGTTTGAGCATGCCGGGCGCATACCGGGGCTCAGCTCACAGATTCCGAAGACAAGCTGATGGAAGTGAGCCAGGTCGCCTCACACGGGAGGGGAGGAGATAGGAAAGAGAGGACAGAAGAAGATGGAGTAAGAGGAGGTAAAATACTCAAGGGGGGGTTGCAAGGTGGAAAGGGCATCAAAGAGATATTCTCTTCAATCAGGGACCTGCAGGACGCTGATGGACAAGGGACAGTGAGTGATGGAGGGAGGACAGGGAGGGACAGAGACAAAGGGGAGTGCCATGAGGAACACTACAGCTGGGGAACCTCAACACCCCCCCCCCATTCCTTACCCCAAAAACCCCTAACTATCCCCCCTCCCCCAAATTAATAATCCCCTTAACCACAGAGAAATAAAACTCACGACTTTTAATGAACAACTGAAATTATACGAGCAGAAAAGAGGAGTGTGGTTCAGTACGAGGGGCCTGAACGTATTTCTGTGCCACTTCTCCATCATAAAGGTAATGTTCAAAAAGACGCACTGCATCTTAAAGATAATCCTATAAACTAGAATTTAACCCTGTGAATTGTTGACCTCGGCTGTTTGCTGACAGAGAGACGACAGAAGCCCTTCAAGAATTAATAGTCCAGAGATATGAAAGGAGACAACCGTGCCACAAGTGGTTTGTCATGTCCTCTCTAGAGTTTCTCTCAGCGCTCCCACCAAATCTTTATCCCACACACACACGCACATCAAAACCCGGACTCCAGGATCCCTGACTCCAGGCTCTTAGACCAGACTCAGTGCATGTGTTGGGAACAAGTGAGCCTCTTTGTTTGATGACATGACCATCCTTCACCAGAGGTTACACACTCAGACTCCTCAGTCACAAGAAGAGAGATGGATGAAGACACTTTGCACCTTGATGAGAGAAGGAAGGGAAATGGACTGATGGGAGAAGAAGATAGCAGAGGCTGTTTTAGAAGAGTAGATTAAAAGAAAAAGAAGTATTTGGATTTGGTCGGACCGGCCCAGGCAACGGGAGCTGCATCCCTTTGAGACGCAGTGGCATCAGAGGCCAGATTACTGTCTCCACTGTCTCTCAGCTGGACCTCTCTGACAACCAATCCCCACCCGGGAAGCTTTGTAACCCAGGCCATGAGAGGGTGGGGCAGGGTCAGGGGTTGGGAGTTATAGGGCTGACAGACAAGAGAGATTGATGCCCGTTGACAAAACTTGAGCCTCACTTGGTCTCAGCAGCAGCCCTGCCTTCTCCCCAGGGGCCATGAGGGGGGGTTAAAAGATACAGATACAATCCCCCATCCTCTCTTCATTCCCAAAGACACAATTTGACTGCCCTTAAGTTGCATACACTTGAATGCTCTCCTACTCTCCTGTCCTGTCTTGTTTTATCATGCCCTAAACTGTAAGGAGTGCAGCACTGAAAGGCCTCAGTAAAAGGAGAGCTTTGACATATATTTTGTTACATCCAGCCGTGAATTCTTCTGGGGCGGGGGGGGGGGGGGGGGTACGGCATTACTAAATGTGTGTCCATCAGTTAGGGAAGAGCGAAGTCACCGTAAGACGGAGCAGGTCTGATGGTTGGAGGTAATGTAGAGGTAAAGTAATGCAGCATGAACTGTCACATATAGAGTTACATGGGGGACCAATTCCTCAGGCCATGACAGGCTGTTAAACCCAAACACACTGAGGCAGCACACACTCGCTCAGTAAGGAAACAGGAGATTAAAGGGGAATAAAAGGAAGTAGACACTTCTTGGTTTATTGTTTGTCGTGACAGTAGATTGTTTTATCGCGTCTACTTGCAGAAAGCAGTCAACAAGTAGCCGCACATGAAACGCAGACCCCAGCTGTGAGAGCGGATCGTTTACTCTCTCCTTCTCTGTTGTCTCTCATTACATGAAGTCACTCACGAGGAACGTGAGAGTCCTCTGCTCTCTGTGGACAGAATGTGAGCTGCTGGATGTATACGGTTTGCAGATATGTACTAAGTTGTAAAAGTACAATTTGGGTGGGCGGCCAAATAAATCAGGCGCCGTGTGTGCCATGTGGCTGACATGTTTGTGCAGCAGTGAACACCTGAACGGACGCCAAAGAAGAGACCTCAAATCTGAAAACCACTCACAACCAGTATTATGTAACATGCTTTCATACACATGCAAGAATTAAGACTTTAAAAGACATTTCACAGAAATTTACTGCGCATATTAAAGGGACTGAAAACTCTCAGTGATCCTGAGCTAAAGGCTAAAACACAAGCATGATAATGTTCATTCCAGCCCACATGCAGCAGTTATTCTGCAGTGATCTGATCAAACTTGAGAGTCTGTCAATAAAATGAAGAGTGAGGTTACGTTAGCTCTGATTGGTCGATGAGCAGGACATAAATCCGTTAACGTTACACGTTAGCCTACAGATACGTCTCAGAGCAGCGGCTACTAAACTCCAGAACAAACTGACAAAGTTTACTTGTTGTCAGGTTTCAAACAGCAGCTCTGTGTAACTGTTGATAAATGCCTTACCTCCTCAAAAGTAGTGTTAAAAAGAAGATCTGATCTCCATTCATTTCCAAAACAAACACACGCCTTGTTAAGAGTCATGACATCACCAGTGAGCATGGAATTGGTGCCAAAAGGTGTCCCTGCAGTCCACTTCAGACAGGTAGTCCTCACAGCCTCTTAAAAAAAACTTAAAAACTTGACTTGTCAAAAACCCCAAACAATGCTAATTCATTGGCAATAGCAATATGACAACAAGCCCACATCCCTCATTTCATTTTCCCAAGTGTTTGAACTATCTGACCTCGTTCCCTCTCTGCCTGAGCGTCCTTGATAAGAAGAACAAGGTGAGGATTAGGTGTAAACAAAGAATCACTGCTCGTTTGAAACTAACCAGGAGGTCATGTTCAAAGCCCAGACCACTTCCACCCTGTTTCCTCCATTGATTGGGAATATTTATCACATTAGGGAGAGGTCAAGGAGGGAGTCAAGCCAGAGTGAGGCTGCCACCCAGCAGTCTGGCTCTCGATACTATCCAGACCCTGACCACAGGCATGAAAACCTGTTGGGTAGGATTTATAGGATTCCACTGGTTTAGGCAGAGAACATGATGATGATGATGAAGTGAGGCTGGAGAACATGAAAGGTTTTTAAGAAATAAGTACTTGAGGACAAAGAGATAAAACCTCTGCATTACTTCTACCCAGTGAACTCTTTTTTATGTCTACCTGTCCATCATTAACCCCTCCATGTTCAGCTCCTCCTCTGTAAGTTCCATCTCCACCGCACCAACACAAAGCCTCCATCTCCAGACAGAGGCCGAGTTCAGGGCCTTCCCCTGTGACCTGAGCCTTTCCTCTGCCTAGCCTGGAGCACAAAGACATCCCTTTTAAGAATGACAGGGCTGGGACCTCTCTTGCCTTCCCAGTTGACCCTCTTGTTGGCCTAATTGTGTGTAATGCCAGGACCATGCACCATCCAACCCCAGCAGGCCTCTAAGCTGCTGCGGTGAGGCCCACTCACGACAGAGGCCAATTATTTCCTTATTGTTGACACAGACAACCTGACAGTCTCCCTCCCACATAACTTCTGTCCTCCCATGTTCTCCTGTGTCTCTCTCTCTCTCTCTTCCCATCTTTTCTCAGACCACCTAGGTGTTTGCAGAGCTCTAATGCACACAGGGGCTGATTTTTTTCATGAAGCATTGGCAGGATCTTCACTGTTCCGCTCACGCTCTCTGCATACCAGTGAAGAAAGCCATTAACAATGCCGCCTCAAGGCACGACCGTGACTACAGGGTGTGGGGAAGTCAAAGGTCGTGTGCTTTACAGGCAGTCTGTTGTTTACTTCTTGACCCATAAGCAGGAAAAGTGTATTGGTTTCATTATTGCTGTGTTTACGTTAAAAAGGCCCAAACCACACTGAATAAAGTGTTGACAGAGATAGTAGGAAGTCTAAAATCACCTACAAAGCAACGTTAAAACTACAAATGTCATTAAAACGCTTCTGGGAGTCGTTAAACAACTGGAAAGGGAAATGACACAGGTTCAAAGACTTGGGATGAAAACAAAGGGTTAGAAGACCGCTACAAGAGTCGAACAAAATCAAAGAGAGAAATTATTTGCAAAATCACTCCCAAAAAAAAGTGAAACAGCTTCAAAAGGCAAACAAGTTTAAAAAGCCACATAACAACTACAAAGAAACACCAAACAACTACAAATATCATTTAAAAAGCTTAAAATAACTACAAAGAGTCACAAAAAAAAACAGAGACACAACATGACTACTCAAACATGACAACAACCAAGATGCACTGCAAAAACACAAAGTGCCACAAAATTAATACAGATGGATAAAATAAGTACAAAGAGCCATACAAGTTTTGAGTGTTCAAAAATAACCTAAGAGAGACATCGAAGAAGTATTAGGTGACATAAAATTAATACAAAGAGCCAAAAAAAAAAAAACTTGTGCACAAAAGTAAAAAGTGTAAAGAGGTGTGAAATGAGAACAAAGAGGTGTGAAACAACCACAAACTGAACTCAAACAGAAAATGACAAAGATCCAAAATGGTCTGTAAGAAAAGCACATTTTTAGGGCACACGTCGTGATGAGTAATAGTGTGAAATGACAATAACCACCTTCGTCTGTTCTCTCCTGTAAAGTTTGGTTCTTGCACTGAATGGTATTTGGAACGCGGTGTGTCCAAACAAAGCTGCCTTTATGTGGACCCACTCACTGTGGTTTTGACCCGTAACTACCTTCAGTTGAACCAAGATGGAGAGAGTGTGTACGTGTGTGTTTTTGTCAAAGAATGTGGTTTATCTGATTTAATATCTCTCTGTTCACCAGCCGAAAACGTCCAGTCCAATTCTCAGTGTTCGTCCAATATCCACCATGTGACAGTTATTGTTCTACTGGGATACAAGTCCCACCAGGTGTATATGATGTGTGAGACAGCCGGATGATTTAACACTGCAGGTCTGCGCTTTTTAACGAGTTAGAGGAGCCTGTGCAGACGGATGGATAAGTTGGACCCATGGGAGCCATTCAGGCCCCTATAGAATGGTCCCAGGGCTGCCTGACCCCACCCCAAAGACAGCGCTACGACCAGGGTGTCGGTCTAGCTTGGTGTCGACTGGGGCCGGTGTGACGAATGGGACACCTGAGCCGCACTGTAACACCGCCAGCACGGTGGGTGCCCCTAATCACTCTGGCTGCCCAACTTCAAGCATCGAGTTTCAGATTCCAGTGGGGTGTGATTGTGGAGCTGTGGCCCATGGGGCTGAGGTGTCTGGTGTGCTCTATCAACAAACATTTACAGACTCCTCTTTTCATTCCACTCAGTAGCCCACAATACTCATAAGCCAACCAAACAGCAAAAACGAGCTGATCAACACACGTTTTAGCACATGCAAACATGGCAACAACACACACACACACACACCTCTCACAAAAGGCTTGGAGGCCTCGTAACCTATAAAGTTATGGGGCCATTCCAGTAGACCTGGGACTCAGACAGGATCAGGATCAGAGTTTACAGGACCTGGGCTCACCCAGCAGATGGAAGTCAACTGGAATTTTGTGAAATTTGAAACTTATATGCTGATGATGCCCTCCTTATAAAAAACATACACAGAGAGAAGGAAAGCCAGCTGTTCCTTTCCATTTGAACCTTTTGCCAGGTCGTTTAAAAGCTCCAGTGCTACAGCAAGTTTTAAGAAGTCGTATTATTAGTCCCCCTACGTACACAGCATTCTCGTGATCAAATAGACTTTGGCAGAAAATGAAATGGTGGGTGAATAAACACGTCTCTAAATTTGTCATTGACAGTTACAGTTGGCCTACTTTGCGGTTTGAAAGGGGGGCTTTGGATATACGAGGCAGAACTTGATGCTTGGTAATACAGTGCTCTGTTGACATGGCAAAGTATCAGTTTACACTGTTAATTGAACATCTAATAGCTTGTGTAGAGCAGATGGTCTACGGTGAAACATTTCCTCTGACCCCCCCACATGCCCCTCCGCCCCTTCCCTTTCTTTGGGTTTTATTTCTGGATCAGCTGGAGGAGGTGGGGTGAAAAGGGGGCAAAGGACAGTCTCTTTACCCAGGACTGAAGCCTCCCTGTTTGGGCGCATGAGACCCACTCCTCCCCTCATCGTTGCCGACATCCACCTTGTCCAAATTTAGGTGAGGAGGATAAACTATGCAGGGAGATATTTCAGTAAACTGTGTCAATAGCGATACGTGCCAAACTAAACTCCACTCTCACTTGTTTCCTTAATCGCTCATCTAAACAAGCTTGAGGGTTGGTGGGAAAGACGTGGAAGAAGGGCAGGGGAGTGGGAGGTGGAAAGGTGAGGAGGCAAGAAAAGGGAAGGGGGGGGGGCTGGGGTTCGCCAAAATAAATGCATGAATGCCGTCTTTGACTGACTGGCATCTTTGAAGTGAGCTATAATTGCAGGTCTCTTGTCCAGCAGTGGAGCCTGTGGCTAGCCAAGCCCTGGCCAAGCTGAGATGCCTGGCTGCAGCTCTGAGGAAACGTCATGGCTTTACAATAAAACAAATTCAAGTGTCCTCAGCTCAACGTGATACAGCATCATGAGATGAAGCTTTGTTGTCAGTGAGAGGAAACAAATCACAATATTTACTGCTTTATTCATTTGTCGGAGTTCTGGGATCCATCCGTCTCAAAACTGTTGCACCGATTGGAAACCAGTCTAGTTAAACTCTCTGTGCACCTCCAAGAAATCCCCTGGAATAAAAGATGACGGCATGTAAAACAAATCTAGCTCCAGAGCACTATAAGGGCCAAAGAGGATCCTCACAAAGGTCCTTTCACAGCAGCACGTATCCAGCCATTAGGTAACACTTTCAGTCCTCAGCGCTCCAAGAACAGCACTACCTGTGTCTACTGTACTCAGCCGGTCTCTGAGAATACACCAAATGTACACGCGTGTGTTTATGTGTGCACTGGATGTATGTGTACATAGGAACACATGCACCAAGGGGGGCAACCTGTGGTCCAGAGAGATGAGAGCTAGACATAGTAGAATAAAACTCAGTGTGACCACGGTGATGTTTTTCCTCTACATGAGTCAAGAATTAACACCCGACTCCTTGATGTCCCCGAAACTCTCCTCAATTTGTGATTATTTGATCGAACTCCCTGAAGAATACTCCTCACAATGCACCTTTCAGCTGCTTGTTTCTCTTTTTTCCTAAAGGGTGTGCTGTCAGTTTTTTAAAATGTTCCACTGCAGCACTTGTGAAAAGGGGAAAACCCAGCATGGTATTGCCTTACAATACCCCTCGGTCTACGCGTATGTAACTTTGTACCACTTTTTTTTTTCAGAAACAGGGAAAAAGTAAATGCAGAAGGGATCACTTAGGTGTTGCCAGGAGCAGAATACTTGCCGGAGCAGGGCTTAAAATCGCTGCAAGGCATTTCTTGTCCATTTCTTATTGAAGATCCGAGACAGCTCAGCAAGTGATGAGATGATGGAGAGGGTGATGGCTCTGAACAGCCATTTGATGTTTTACCTGAATTCAGGCACTGTGCCAGACACACATTCCAGGTCCTGCAGATGGAGTGTCCCTGTTTATCCAGCGGGCTTTTTCTCCACCCTGAGGGCTGTTAATCAGTTCCTTTCAAACTTGGTTTGAAGACTAAAACATACTAAAATGAGAGACTTTTCAACTAGAAGTACCAGGAACCTCTCTTTCAGGAACTAAACAATCTGTGGCTGATTGTTGTCTGTGTGGAGATAATGCAAATCAGACCAGATGAGCTTTTCTCACCCCTCAAGCAACCCTAAAAAAACAATTAATAAAATAAATCATTTGTAGTTCTAAACAGATGTAATGGATGCTGTAGGAGAAAGAAATAATGACAAAAAGTTAGAAAAACCCTACAATTAAATGCACATGGCAAATTATACAAATCAGTTGGAATCATATCGAATTGTTATGAACCACAAAGAGTTAGCCTGTTAGCATTGGGAATATTCAACTAATGGAGCCAAATTTTCCCACAACTCTCTGTTCCCTCAGCCCAGTGCTCCCACATATCTGAGATTTTTTTTTCCAAAAACTGGTCAGTCTATTTTATTTTTTCTCATGATGACCGTGAGGATTTCTGCTGCTGCTGATGGAAAAAAAAAATCTAATTTCTTCATTTATTTATTTAAAGTGCTTCTAAAAATCTTGTGTGAGGATAGGGTTTAAATTGAATGGAAATGTAGAAACACAAGACCTTATTTTGAAAATGTCCTAAAAATGTGGGAATGACCGGCTGACCCTGTGAAAAGAAAACCTTGACCAAAACACTTCGTTGGCACTGATGATTTATTCACACATCGATGGCACGCTGCACTTTGTAGGAGTCAGAATTTCAGAAATACAGAGGTGGTCTGTCTGTAAGCAGAAAAAAAGTGCTGATCCAAACCAGCGGTGAATGAGATTGGAGGAGGGAGGTTAAATCTCAGACTCAGATGGATGTAATAGCAGAAGTGCAGGCTGGAAATCTCCCTCCTTTCCCTGCACTTGCCAAACGGAAAAGGAGGAATAAATAACAGGTTTAAGAGCCTCTGCATGAGTCTGAGGCTCAGTCACACCAACAGATAACAAGAAAGAAAAAGCAAGAAAGCAAGAAAGAAAAAGCAAGCAAGTAAGCAAGCAAGAAAAAGCAAGCAAGAAAGAAAGAAAGAAAAAGCAAGCAAGAAAAAGAAAGCAAGAAAGAAAGAAAAAGAAAGCAAGCAAGAAAAAGCAAGCAAGAAAGAAAGCAAGAAAGAAAAAGCAAGCAAGAAAAAGCAAGCAAGAAAGCAAGAAAGAAAAAGCAAGAAAGAAAGAAAAAGAAAGCAAGCAAGAAAAAGCAAGAAAGCAAGCAAGAAAGAAAAAAGCAAGCAAGAAAGCAAGCAAGAAAGAAAAAGCAAGCAAGAAAGAAAAAGCAAGCAAGCAAGCAAGAAAGAAAAAGCAAGCAAGCAAGAAAAAGCAAGCAAGAAAAAGCAAGCAAGAAAAAGCAAGCAAGAAAAAGCAAGCAAGAAAAAGCAAGCAAGAAAAAGCAAGCAAGAAAAAGCAAGCAAGAAAGGAAAGAGAAAGCAAGAAAGCAAGCACGCAAGAAAAAGCAAGCAAGAAAAAGCAAGCAAGAAAGGAAAGAGAAAGCAAGAAAGCAAGCACGCAAGAAAAAGCAAGCAAGAAAAAGCAAGCAAGAAAGTAAAAGCAAGAAAGCAAACAAGAAGAAAAGCAAGAAAGCAAGCAAGAAAGAAAAAGCAAGCACGTAAGCAAGCAAGCAAGAAAAAGAAAGAAAGATTTTCAAACTTGGGTCACAATTTGTAGAGAAAAAAGTGAACACCAAATACTTATGGGGCAAAAGCAAAAAGACAAGATGGAAACAAAGATTTATAAAGACAAGAGAGAGAGAGAGAAGGAACAAATGACTGAGGAAAGACAGCAGAGGAGACATGGAATAGAAATACAGGCTGATACACATCAAACTCTGAAAAAAGGGAGGAAATGATGGCAGAGCACCAACCTTGATCATATCCAAGTCAAATGAAAAACACACACCAGCTGATCCCACACACCGAGTGTGTGTCTGTACATCACTTTCATCTAAAGCTCAGGGGGCAGCAGCCAGAACACATGCAAGCTGTTCAGGTAGGAGGTGTGTGGAGGGGTAGTTCCCAGAGTCATCCTCTGTGTGCAGACAGACTCAGAGTGTGAGCGGAGACACGATGAGAAGAACACAGGCAAGAAAAAGAGAAATCACTTCATAAAGCTCTGGGTGAGGGAGTGAAATTAGAGAGAATGAAAGAGGAATTATGTTGATTATTTTTGCTTGAAGGAAGAAATGAAGCAGTTAGCAGCACTAAAGTGTTACAATATCTACATGTTGTTCTGTATTCCATGATAATAGGACCTGTTTTCTTTCCCTCTGTGGTCTCAGTTCTGATGTATGATGCACTCATCCACAGCAGGCTTATGTAACGTCTACAGCAGCACTTTTTGTCCTCTTGTGATGACAGAGAGAAACAGAGAGCGACTGTAACCTCGAGTGGAAAGGTGGCTCAAGCCTGTAGCGTGAGTCCAAAGATGTGTTTTTCTGATGTTATCTGGGCAGCAGTAAACAACTCTCACTCAGGACGGACCGGCTGGAAGATTCTGATAAAATGAAACAAACCACAACTCTGACAAAAAGAAGAAAAAGAAGAAAAAAGAATCTTTTCTTATTTAATGTTTCTGCCATCTTTTCCATCATCTCCTGAACATCAGCCTCTCTCACGTCCTCTTACTCATCGCCATCCTGCTCCCTTCATCTCATGTTGTCACACACTTATGGATCTTGTCTCTGCTGAGGATGTTATCGCAGCCATCACGTTCTACCTTCCTCTCATCTTTCTCCTTTTTTTTCTCCCCAGCATGTCTTTCTGTGTTTGTCACAGCTCACTGCCGCTCCATCACACGCACTCCCATCATACCTCTCTCTGTCTTTGGTGAATAAAAATACAAAAAGAGAAACGGCAGCTCTGGTTCCGTCTTCCCAACCAGCAGAGAGAAACATTGGTACTGGTTCCTTTGGGTTTTCCGTTCAGAAAAGGAAAAGACAAGAAGTCAATTTCTCATTTTCTTTCCAAAAACAAAAAATACAATTGTTCAAAGACGAACAAAAAAAAAGCCTGTTTTTTTTTTTTTTTTTTTCGTACCGTGCGCCTGGAAGTTGCTGTTTTCAAAGTAAGAGCACATGTGAGGATGGTGCGGCGTTTCTGACAACAACATCAAAATATGATTTCTACCCGTTGTTCCCTGAGCCCAGGCTGAAAGTCTCTGGAACCTTCTCTGACAGGATTTTTGACCAACAAAGCTTTTCTCCCGCAGAAATCTCAGATTCCACGCTAAAGTTGGGGTGAAAGTGGTTCTTCTGCAAGAAATGTGGAGAGGAGATGTTGTGCTGAAAATTAACATTTGGAGTCAGAGTTGGCAGAAGCCATAACTGAGGAACGAACTCGTCATATCACGGTCTTCATACATGCTTTTATTTTGAAAACCGTAACATCCTGTCACACGATGTGACAAAAGAGGCTTTTTTGGTTTCAGTCTCTAAACATCATTATTATTATTATTTTTTGGTTTTAGAAACAGAAAATGAAAATCAGCCAGTGTTTGTTTTCTCTTCTGACCCTGAAGACTAATTTCAATCTTCAAATGAAATCCAATAACCGCTCTTTTTTTGCTCTTTCATATCCTTTTCTGAACAGAAAATCCAAAGACCCAAACATTCAGTCTGTCCTGATCTGTACCCACAACCTTAGACATGAGAAACGATTGATGATGGAACCTCCTCATGACCTCCTTCAGTTCTGCTCAGATGTGAAGCAGTGGTTTCCAGTTGTCCCAGTAACAGAGCTGGTTTGTTGTTGGCTTTCAGAACATGAGGAGTTCCTTCAATAAAAACCTAACAACCTAAATTAATTCCAAATCTCCTGGATCGACTCTTCTCTTCAGTCTCTCCTCTCTTCTTCTGACTATAATCAGAGTTTTAACGGTGTTTCCCATGACATCTCAGAACGCAAACACGTTTCTTCTGTTAGCTCAGCCTCGGTCTGCATTGCTCAATGTTTATCTGTTCGCAGACAGCTTAACCAGCAACATGTCTGCACATGCCTCCCATCTGAATCCAATGAGACGCAATTAATATTCCCCCTCAGATCTTTCTAATGAGTAATTTATGGAAATGTCCTCCTCAACCCTGCGCTGTCTGTCTGTGTGTGGATCCATCTGCTCCGTCCTGGCAGCTGATCCGTCCCGACTGATATCTTGGAGGCGAGTCGGATACGTTAGCAGGTTTCTGCTCAGTAATGACATTCCTCTCCGTGTCTGTTTTCCTCCTGTGTCTTAGAAAGTATTGTTCAGAGCGGGTCAGCATGTTAGCTCCTCTGCAGGGCGTATAGCTTTTTCCACTTTATGTCTTTGCAGTCCTGAGGACTGAGCAATAAAAAAAGAGCCGATGACTCAGAGATAGAAGGAGCCACTCTTTAGTTTTGCTTCAGTTTATCTCAAAAGCAACCGTGTGGAACTTTGGTTCTGAGTCAGTCTCTTTTCCTTTAACCAGTAAAACATGATACTCCTGCAGAAAACGTCAACAAAGGCTGTTTTGACCTTTAGATCATCTGAGACCAACATGAATGCAGGAGTCAAAGACACTGAAAACTACTGGGTGGATGAAGTCTGTCTTCACTCTGTTGATCTCATTTGGTGAAGTGGATTTTACAGCCTGTTTCATAATCATCTGAAAACTTCTCACATGAGGAGAAAAAGAGAGAGAAAAGAATTAAAAAAAAAAAAAGAATACAACTGTTCAAATGCTTGGGAGGCCGTGTGGTGGGCGTAGTACGTTAATGAAAATCCAAGTTGGACTAAAAGTGAGCGTTCTTATGAAACACCAGATCCTGAACGATCCTCTACGAACGGACGTGGATGGAGAAATGAGAGAACATCATTTAAAGTGAGAGTTAAAAGACTCGGGGGCATGAGAAGAAAAGTGTGTGTGTGTGTGTGTGTGTGTGTGTGTGTAGTTGTACCGTTTGTGGATGTCGTAGACGGTAACCTTATACCTCCTCTGTGTTTTGACATTTGAAGACTACTGGACGAGTGTGGTACCAACAAGCACCCAGACGTTCATGAGGCCTCTCTTCTAGACATAAATAAAGGGCGGGAAGGCATCACTTTCCCATGATGAAGCTGTTCTCTTTGTACTCGATACCCTGTCTGTTCCTCTGCTTATTACCACAAACGCCTTCATAACAGCTTGATTTATTCTTCGCTCCTGTGTCGAGCTCTGCAGCACGAGGACAGAAGCAACACGTGAAGCTTGAGAGGAATACTTTGGGCTGAAGTGGAGGCAGACATAAAGTTGCTCCTCGGAGGAAATGCCGTCTGCATTATTTGGATGAGTAAACTGCAGGCGGGTGGAGAGGGGGGGGGCTGGGATGAGAAAAACATATCCAAGCATCCACATCATCAACAACGTGCGCTGCAGCGGGTGTGACCTCAAGAAACCCCGAAAAGAGGGCGGGATCATACCTCCCCAAATGACCCCTCGTATCAGTGTGTGCATGTTCAGCTCGTTCTCATCCTGCTGCTGCTCGACCGGCTCATCTGATGCAAAGGGGTGGAAAGTTTCCGGTAAAATTCAGGAAAGTTCCCTGAAAATTTCCATTTGAATTTTAACTCAGGAATACTGGAAATTTTCAGGGTTTTGTTGAAAAAATTTGATTTGCTACAAAGTTCTTTTATTTGTTGTTTTGTTCAAGAACGCTGGTGACACTGAAGATTACGACCAGTCATAACGAGACAGCAGCCGGGGGGGACGATAAGGTCCAGGTCCTGGATGGGTAAAAAAGCATCTTGAGGATACTGTAAATACATGAATCTGTTCGGATTTTTCACCTCTCAGTTTTTGTTGTTCTGTGAAAGAACCCATAAAAGTTTAGATTTTATTCTTACTGCAACCTTTTTGACTCAAATACGACTTCAGCTGCCTGCAGTGGAACGATGATCCTCAGGGGGATAGAAGACACGTTTTAAAAAGTCTTTTACAGGCTTTGAGGGAAAATATTTATCATGTTGAGAAGATTGAGGTTAGACACGTATGCATGCATGTCTGCTCATAACGAACCTAAAGAAGCTGAAATCTCATCAAGTGTTTGTCTTATATTAGCCACATCCTTCAGAGCAGTCCACAAAAATCAGCAAAGTTTTCTTATCCAACTGGCAGATTTTTTTATTCATTACAAGCAATTCAGACTTTATTTTTGTCTTTAAAAACTTGAAATATGACATGATTTTATTCTTATTTTTTATTCTTATTTTTTATTTAATTTTATTTTTTTAATTTTATTTTATTTCTATTTTATTTCTATTTTATTTTTATTTTATTTCTATTTTATTTTTATTTTATTTCTATTTTATTTTTATTTTATTTCTATTTTATTTTAATTTTTATTTTATTTTTATTTTATTTTATTCTATTTTAGTTTTTATTTTAGTTTTTATTTTAGTTTTTATTTTATTATTTATTTTATTTTAATCTTATTTTTATCTTATTTTTATCTTATTTTTTTATTTTTATTTTATTTTTATTTTATTTTATTTTTATTTTATTTTTATTTTATTTTCATTTTATTTTCATTTTATTTTCATTTTATTTTTATTCCATTTTATTTTATTCCATTTTATTTTATATTTTATTTTTATTTTATTTTTATTTTATTTTTATTTTATTTTTATTTTATTTTTTTTTTATTTTCATTTTATTTTCATTTTATTTTCTTCATCATCATGATCAGATTATCTGGGATTATTAGCAGCAGTCAGGTGAGATTGTATTTGGGAAGAAGCCTCAAACAGCGGCTGGAGGAGCTGCCGTCCTCAGAGTGAACCATAACACACCGTTTCAAACTGCACGCTGGAATAAGAAATCCACAAATCTCATCCATACGTCCTGAGTTTTGCTGGTCCACTTGTGTCCGTGCTGTGATCACACACAGACTCACATGGCCGGCGGAGATGTGCGGTGAATAAGTGTTCCGGTGCTCTTTGATCTTCAGACTTCGTAAAACGTCTCAAGAATTTGAATCATGTCCTCTTTTATCCACGGTTTTCATCTTCTGTAATATCATGAGGAGTTCACGGAGGTCGAGCTCCTGTTTCTCGACCTCACAGCTGCTGCTGTGTCAACAACACGCTCCCAATCTCTCCCACTTCGTACCACACAAGGGTGCTTTTGTGCCGCTCTTTAAACGAGCTACAACAACTCAACACCATCCACCAGCTACAATCTCTCTCTAAGTGTGATATCGCTCATCTACAGCTGATAATGTCTGCGCGTCCAGCTCCGCCTCACACATGTGTTTGCTGTGGGTGTTGCCCGACGACGTCTCTGTTGTGGTCATGTGTGAGAGATAAACGGGGCACTATCTTGTTTGTGTAGTCTTTGGGATGGGTGATGGAGTGTGACTTCATGGTTGAGCTGGCCTGCTATTTTGGGTTCACGTTACGGCACACTCAGACATTACACTGCTGCTTTCTCAGCTGAGTCACTTCTATGTCGAGAGGTGAAACCAGAGTGTCCACCAGAGTCTCCTGCTTTAATATCAAAACAACAGAAATGACCGCCAGTCCTTCGACCTACAACTCAATTAACCTCCACACTTTCCAACCTACTTTGAGGATTTTTTTTTTTTCTCTCCGACCTTCTCACCCCTCTCTGTGTTTTTATACTCCTGCCCCCCTCTTCCAAACACAGGAAACATGTGCTGGAAAACCCAGCTTGTGTGTCACTCCACTTTAAAGCGAGGGTATCAAACAGGAAAATAAATACGAGAGAGCGAAAGTAGCTGCTGAACAAAGTAAAACAAAATTAGCTTGGCTGCGTGGCCGGGTTCTGGCTCCATGTTGGTAGAAGGGTCCACGCCGGGAGGACGGTCTCAAAAAAGCCCCCTCTGATGAGATGACTGAGCTGTTAAACAGCCTGGGTTATGATTTTCACTTTGTTTGTGCTGCACAGGATATAAAGCTGCACTACAGTTTAAGAACCCGGAGAGACAAAAGTGAAACCAAAGAAGAAAAACGCTTTGGGCAAAACTGTTTGGTTTTGTTCTTAGCGGCATGGCTCTATTCTGAGAGCTCCCTTCCCTTCCATGTGCCTAAGTGGAATGCCAAAGCCTGAGGTAAGGAGAGCACATCTCTTCTCTCTCATGTACATACAAAGCCGAGGCAGGGAGAGCAGCAGCAAAGACCCCCTCCAGTGGGCAGTTCATATATGATGATGTAGAGCTCCAGCTGACGATCAAACCACACAAGCAGCGCTATGATCATTAAGGCTCTGAACTCCTCCCCTGGAAGAAGTGCATTGTGGGATATGGGTTGTGAAGCTGATCACAGAAAGCTGGACGTCGCTTCTTTAATCACACATCAAAGAGTCGTTACTGTCATGGGGACAGGTCGCCCCGTCCCGTCTTACACACTTCAAAGAGGAGGAAAGTCTCACACCCACACACTGTCACACAAGAACATCTCAATTTGTCCAACACACAGGTCGACACACACACACACACACACAGAGTTTAAATGGCTCATCTCAACAGCCCAAATATCCTTCAGTGGGTAAACTGATATCAGGAACAACTCAAAGCGATGCGCGAGCATCAAGATCAAAGTCACAGATTTCCCAACAAGTCTTAACGGCTTTGTTCAAGAAAGATCCTGAGAGGAGATTTATCTGCTGGAATGTGTGTGTGTGTGTGTGTGTGTGTGGCGGGGGGGGTCACAGCCTGCATATTAAGCAGCCTGGCAAGGGGAAAATACGATACAGAGGACAGATATGTTTAGGTGAGGGGGGGTGAAACATTCCTATAAAGTTGCTGTGGGGACAGGCGATGCTGTGTTCCCCGACCGTGTCCACACGTTGACAGCTTTACGCCTGTGGTCCTGTACTTTTACTGCTGCCTTGGAGAAACCCTGAAGCCATCGACTCTCCCTGCGTGCTGCATTAACGAACGGAACGTGGAGCAGGAAGGAGGAGGAGGATGGAGAGATGAGGACTGGACGTTTAAGTTTTAATAAATCTGACCGCCACGTGGTTACAGATACACACACCCTGCAAAAGTCTCCGACAAAGAAAAGTAGTGTTGAAAAGATGATCCGCTCTCCATTCATGTTTCCAAAACAAATGCGCGTCTCTGCAAGAGGCACGTCACGTCTGGGTGATGGTGCTCATGGGAAACGGAGCCTCCATCCCAGAAAAACACTACAGCTCTACAGCCCATCCTCAGCCATCCTCAGCCATCCTCAGCCATCCTCACCCATCCTCACCCATCCTCACCCATCCTCACCCATCCTCACCCATCCTCACCCATCCTCACCCATCCTCACCCATCCTCACCCATTGAGTGTGTCTAAGTGTAGCTCTTGTAAGTGAAGCTCTCTGTTTGCCTGGATCCTGTCGATGTGAAGCGATGGTTCAGGCGTTCTGCTCCCCTCAGGTGTTCACTTTATACACATGAAGCCGTCGCTTTCAAACCCAATCAGGGCCCTGAAGCAGGGCCTGGAAACAAGCATGCACAAACCAAAGACAAATACACAACCGTCTTAAAGGGCCAGCTGATGAACTGATGTACGTTTGGTGTGTTTGGGGAGCTTCTTTTCATCCTCACTCCTCCAACATGCTGCGAGGGATATTTAGTGGACCTTTCACTCTTTCCTTTCTGATGAGCTGGATTAAGAACACACTTCATGTGGGATCCTCCTGAACGAGCTCACACCAGAGGGGACAAATTGTCCTACACCGTGTCTCCTCTCCTCCTCTTCCTCCTCTTCCTCCTCTTCATCCTGCCGTTCTTTTCACGGGAGAGCTGCACAGTGAGTGGATTTCAAAAGCAGCAGTCGGACGGGGTCCTTCAAATAAAAGAAATCACTCCAGTGTCTCCTAAATGGGTTTTCTTTCAGTGAGCACTTCTCGGGGAACCCTCCCTTGACTTTCCTCTCTGCTTTTCTCTGAGGTTCATTCTCTCTTTATGTCCCTGAAGGGGTTAATTTCTCCTCTGAAGAATGGAATTCCTCTTCAGATAACCAAGCAGTAACTCATTTCTGTTATAGAGTGAAGTTAACTCATCGCAGCTGAAGACAAAAAGCAAATATGGCTCCCGTCATCAAAACTAAACCTTCATTTATCAACTGAGACTTTAGCTGCTGTGTGTCCGTGTTCGTGTAAAAACTCGCTGACAGACAGCATGACACATTAACCCTATAGAGCCCAGTGCAGCGCCAAGATTCACATATTCACATATTGAGATCAGATTGGCGGTAAATTTGAAACCAGATAAGATCGATCCATCATTCCACGCTCTCATATCGCTTTTTCAACACGTCCCAGAGCGCCGTGTCCTTCCACCAACGTGTTTGAAGGCGTCCAGTACAAAACGAAAACAGCAAAATCATAACGATCCCGTTGTTCACGTCGTTTCCTACGCTGACTACACGTCATCCTGTTTTTTATATTCTCATTCTGAGGGATACAGCCATGACGCTTCAGTATTAAGAAAAACATATGAAAAAAAACAACATTTCTTTTTATGGTTTATTGCACTTTTAAGGTATTTATCATTAGCTTTGGTAAGCCAACTCATGTTAGTAAAGTTTGGACACTACAGCATGTTAAAGATCTGCTCTGGCAGACTTGGTATGGTGGGTCAGAAAGGGTTAATGTTTGCCTGCCTGTTAGCTGCATAGCTAGCAGATAGCTTCTATTTGAGTCTGCAGTGAGCATCCCTGTCTGGTCTACATGAGGTCAATCAAAAAAGGTAACAGACCTATGAAGTGTTTTAATTGGTTGTTACTTTTAAAGGGTTATTTCCTGTTTGACGGACACCACAACGTCACATATTGACAGAACCTCGTTAGTCTTCTGGTTTGTAGAAAACTAATAGCAGCAAATCAACATATAAGTAAAAAGGAAAAAAGTTACACCAGCGTTGCCAGACGTACGATAATTATCGTATTTGTACGATAATTTAGCCCTCTGTACGATGTGCGATCAATAATTCCAAAAAAGGCTAAATGTACGATAATTTGACAACTTCGTGTGGTTGTTACAGATCTACCCCAGTCTGACGGATTTATCCGTAAACCCTAAATGCATCTTATATCATGTGACGTTTCCAGCCAATCATAGTTAAAGTGTCATTCGTCTCAGAACGATTGACGGCCAGTCACGGTCGTAGGAGCTCCGTCAGGAGGAAGTCAGACAGTTGAGAGTGATCAACTGGGATTTTCACGCAACAATAAGACAGTTGTTTTGATCATTATCAGTCATTTTGATTATTTTGTCGGGTGTACGATAATTTCCCCCAAAACACGATAATTTTATATTTCCCATCTGGCAACGCTGCGTTACACTGAGCAGAATGAAGTTCATGTTATTGTTGGCGCGGCTCTCTGACACGGTTTAGGTTTCTCACGTGGCCCCACGTAAAAATGAGTTACCAACCCCTGCTTTAGTAATAAAACGAACAGCGACGCCTCAGTGTTAAGAGAGATCGTCAGCTGTGTAACTGTATTATGTCGTCAGTAAACACTGGCACTGAAAAAGAGTGAAGAAATCTGACGGTTTATTTGTTTTTACAGGTAAGTTTCAACTTGGACACAGCTGACGCCAACACTGGTATCAAATGAAAGCGCCTCACAGAGGCTTTAACAGGGGTTTGAGCTGTAACTGAAAGCTAATGTTTGATATCTGAAGCATTATTGTTTAATGATCCTCTGCCCTCCTGCGATGCCACCGTCACAGAAATAACAGCGTTTCCCATGGAGCACTGCTCTGAGAGCTTCATGTGCTGGTATCAGTCCAGGACGGAGATATTTGAGTATAAATAGCGTGAAAAGAGAAGTTGTGCCAGACTGGAATGTCCTCCTCAAGGGCATCTGTTGGACTGTACCCAGCATGCCATGATGGGTGTGAAAATTTGCTGGAGAGCAGCCAAACGCAGGAGGATAAAAGAGGGACTGAGAGGGAGAAGAAGAGAGAGGGAAATTCCTTCAAGGAGGCTCTTGTTGAACGCCGTTCGTATCTCCTCCCTGCTCTGTCTAAGAAAGCAAACATGACAAAGTAGAAAGGACTGATGGGTACACAAGACTAAAGGTTGTTGCAGAATTAAATGACAAAATGTAACACCTTCTCAGAGAGAGGTTTTCCCTTCAACGTGACGCCGCAGCTACTCTGAAAAAGACTGACGCAGAGCAGCGCTCACTTCCCTTCCCTCAGTCATTACCTCACCCACAGTTCTCTCTTTTCTCAGCAGGGTTTTTCTCTCTTCTGTCCTCTGTGAACAGAAAAGTTTGTACTTTGCACCATGAAGCCGCCCGGGCAGCCGGCTCAGACTATTCTGAGCGACCATCACCTGGATTTCAGAGATGTAAAAGCACACCGCTCAGGAATGGAATTTGATCGAATGACCTTATGAAACAACATGCCAGAAGAGCTTTCAACAGCTCCTTCCCACTCCTCAAAGAGTCGCTCTGCCGCGCTAAAGCGGAGCATGCAGCGATTAAACAGGTATGCCAGGTATCGTGTGTGTGTGTGTGTCAGAGAGGAGGACCTGTGCCTGCACAGCTGTGTGCCTAAATTAATGTTAGTGAGCTGCATGCAGCCACAGTAGCCTTGGTGCCTTGTTTGCAGCGACAGGAGCTGCTGTCAGTCGCACGGTGACCCCGCTGTTTTGCAGGGGTCGAAGGTGAGAGGTCAATGAGGTGACACCGGGACCGTGCCAGGCCCTCATCGCAGCCGAGACACCAAAACAAAAGACTGAGACCTCCTCCTCCCCCTGGGAAGCTTTCAGATGCGAGTGAAGTTGCTGATTTGGATTTTTACATCAATGGTATGAAAACACTCGAGCGATAACTCATTAAGCTCCTGGAGGGCTGAGAGAGACACACCGAGGACGCGCCATCATTCTGCTACCTCGGTGGAAAGCCGAGTGAGAAATGACCACAAAGCAGAGTCATGGGTGCATTCCAGCGTGACGGGATATGAATCACAACGCTTACACAGCAGAGACGCCCTGTAACTCCTGCGAATCCCAACGAATGAAGAACGAGGAAGTGGATGGAAGCCCTCGTTTGGTTGTTTGAGCTCGTGTGATTGTGACAGACGTCAGAGATCACCGGCTCTGTGATTGTTGACCGAGGTTTGAGATTTCACAGCAGCTGGGACTTCCTCAGATCCAGTAAATGAGACTTGCTTCATGTGGGAACACAAAGGCAGCACAGGCTGCACACAGGCCTCCAGCAGCAAGCAGACAGTCTTACTGGAAGGACACATTCACACACTGGCACCTCTGTGACTGTGATGAGCCTGATCCCTCATCACATGAAGTCACACTCCAGAAACAAAACAAGACAAAATCTAATACTTTGATTTGATTATCTGTCACCTCTGTTTGTTTCCGGTCAGAAAGGCGATTTTCAGTTCAGAATCTGGACACTGAATTTATCTCCAGATCTGAAGTCTGTGAAGTTTTTAACAAACAACTTGTGGAGGAGGAGAAGTTACACTGGCCTGGTTAATGCCAACGTTACTGTGTATAGAGTTTATGTTTTCTAATCAGAACAGTTATAACTTTTAAAGCGAGGCATGTGGAGCAGCCATCATGTGCACATAAACACTTCTTTAAAGAGGGGGTATTTTGCTTTCCCATGTTTCCCATGTAGGAGAAATCTGTGTACATGGCTGAAAAAGTCTGACCTAAAAAAAAATGAATAAAAAAAAATATAAGAGTTTCATGAGAATAATGAAGTCATCACATTTTGGTTTATAACTGGTTCATGACATTTGAGGGACGGGCCTCAAACACTAAGGTTTGTCCATGGCTCCGCCCCTGACAGGCCTCCAGAGGGCTAACCAATCACAGGGAAGAGGGTTTGTGGAGCACGGAGTGTTAAAGAGACAGCAGCTGAAATGTCGTGTTTCAGACAGAGGCTGGAGTGGACTGGAAGGAAGGAAGGAAGGAAGGAAGGAACAAATGAACGAACAACAAAGGAAGGAAGGAAGGAAGGAAGGAATTAAGGAATTAAGGAAGGAAGGAAGGAAGAAAGGAACAAAGGAAGGAAGGAACGAAGGAAGGAACGAAGGAAGGAAGGAACGAACGAACGAACAAAAACAAAAGAAGGAAGGAGGGAAAGAATTATGGAAGGAAGGAAAAAAGAAGGAAGGAAGGACGGAAGGAAGGAAGGAAGGAAGGAAGGAAGGAAGGAACAAATGAACGAACAACAAAGGAAGGAAGGAATTAAGGAAGGAAGGAAGGAAGAAAGGAACAAAGGAAGGAAGGAAGGAAGGAAGGAAGGAAGGAAGGAATTAAGGAAGGAAGGAAAGAAGGAAGGAAGGAAAGAAGGAAGGAAGGAACGAAGGAAGGAAGGAACAAATGAACGAACAACAAAGGAAGGAAGGAAGGAAGGAAGGAATTAAGGAATTAAGGAAGGAATAAAGGAACAAAGGAACAAAGGAAGGAAGGAAGGAAGGAAGGAAGGAAGGAATTAAGGAATTAAGGAAGGAAAGAAGGAAGGAAGGAAGGAAGGAAGGAAGGAACGAACGAACAAAAACAAAAGAAGGAAGGAGGGAAAGAATTATGGAAGGAAGGAAAGAAGGAAGGAAAAAAGAAGGAAGGAAAAAAGAAGGAAGGAAGGAAGGGAGGAAGGAAGGAAGGAAGGAAGGAAGGAACGAAGGAAGGAAGGAACAAATGAACGAACAACAAAGGAAGGAAGGAAGGAAGGAAGGAATTAAGGAAGGAAGAAAGGAACAAAGGAACAAAGGAAGGAAGGAAGGAAGGAAGGAAGGAAGGAATTAAGGAATTAAGGAAGGAAAGAAGGAAGGAAGGAAGGAAGGAAGGAAGGAACGAACGAACAAAAACAAAAGAAGGAAGGAGGGAAAGAATTATGGAAGGAAGGAAAGAAGGAAGGAAAAAAGAAGGAAGGAAAAAAGAAGGAAGGAAGGAAGGGAGGAAGGAAGGAAGGAAGGAAGGAAGGAAGGAATTAAGGATGAACAACCTTTTTTTTTGTTTTAATAACAAACTCGGTCCCTCTGGGAGGGGCCAGTGGGACAGTTTAAAGTCCTAAAAAGAGCACAATACCCCGTCTTTAAAGGGATAGCTCGAGGCTAACACACACACACACACACACACACACACACACACATACACACATATACAAAAACACACACTTTTTCTTTTTCCCCCTGAAAGCTTTTAACATCTATATCCTGTAACACAAACAGGTCTTCAACAACTTTGTCTCACTCTGTTTCCTCCGTCCACAACATTTTCAACCTTCTCCCCTGTTTGTTTCCCTCTTCATCCTCAGGCCTGTTTCTTCACAGTGTTTTTTTTTTTTTTTTAAGGTTTTATTTTGACAGTTTTCTTTATGAATCTTCTGTCAGACACACACCAACACGCATGGTGCAGAGACCTCACTGTGTGGAAGCTCTGAGGTTCACCCAAAGACTTCCGTGACTTCTCCGGGCTGCAGACCACCCAGTGCCAACTTGTAGCACCAACCGCCGTGTCACACAGCTGCTCAGACGGAGCATGCCACCCATACTTAGGCCTGGCACCCACAACCAGACGCTTGTGCCTCACCACAGCCTGATGAGACCATTTGTTCTGCCTCTGAGGAAACAAGAGATGAAAAAGACGAACAAGTCAAAAAGAAAGAAAGAAAGAGCCCGATGTTACAACTGCTGCCAGTAATTCAGGGATTTGATTTCACATCTTTGTGTGTTATCTCAAGGCGGAGGAGCAGGACACGGAGAGCGAGTGGGAGAAGAGAAAGAACAGGGAGAGAGAGAGAGAGAGAGAGAGAGAGAGAGAGAGCAGTGTGGGCATGTCTGCTGTTTGTGCTGCTATCTCTCCCCTCCATCAACCCTGCAGCAGCTCTCCAACAACAGAAGGACGGCTTTGCACCCAACCAAGACTGCTGCAGAGGCTGCAGAGGCTTCACACACACACACACACACACACACACACACACACACACAGAGAGGGGGTCACTGTACAGGCTCTGCATTTACAGTCGACCTGTGTTGTCCTCTTTTCTCCCCCAAAGTTCACCCTCAGCCGAACCTCCTGTGCTTTCCCGCCTCTTCTCCACCGTCTCTCTTTTCCTGTAGCTCATCCTGCTCTCCCCACGTATCATTACACCTTCACACTCAAGGCAAGGCAACAAAAAAGGAGCCATTGTCCAAAAGTTGCTCTTAAATGACCGTCTCAGACCTGTATTATCATCAAATTATCCCAAAGAGGAAGAGTTTCCTGCTGCCAGATTGATTTCCACGGAGCAAACATGCTACCATTGTCATTTTAGGTCTCTCGCACACACACAGGCCCTTCAGCGCTCCGTGTCTCGGATGAACACGGAGCTGAAATGCACACTCGCTCCACTGGCATAAGAGCAACAAAGGTCCACACAGGCGCTGTTGTCCCGGGACAGTGATGTGGTTATCTGTGCCACAGTGGGAACATAAAGCAGTCGATGGATGAATGCTATCTTTATATCTGCTGCACCAGAGGTGATTTGAAACACTGCCACTGGACGTCATCGAGCCCCGCTCTGAAACGCGGCCTTTGAAGCTCTGACAGCGCCGACAGAATCAGGCCAGCGCTTTGATACGGGTGGTGGGGAAAGGAAAACTCGAGCGTTCAAAGCGAGCATTATTTAGTTACAGCTCCACTAAAAAAAAAAACTTTGAGGATGATGGAGGGAGTTAAAGAAGCAGCACGGGAAATAAAGCAGCTTTTTCGGAGGTGTCACGTTGGTGTTTGACTTTTAAAACCAGGTTGGTTTCTTCTCATGCGAGTCAAAAATGCAATAAATGAGAACAGTACTGATTTTTATTTCCTCAGCATATCACCGACCACACAAGCAAAGTAACCACGAAAGAGAAAAACCAGATGAATAACCTGTGATGTTATTCTTTGTTAGGTCGAAGAATAACTTTGCTGGAACAATCTGAAAATTTGAGCAAAAGGAACCTTCTTTTTTCTTTTTCTTTTTTTAATAAACACGATTATCAATCAATCAATCTTTATTTATATAGCACCAATTCATAACAAACGTTATCTCAAGACACTTTCCAAGCGTTAACAGGTCTAGACCTGTAAATGATGAAATTTTATTAACAGAAACCCAACATCAAGACAAGATAAGAAGTCTGATCTCATCTTAACCCACCATGAGTACAGACCTTTGCAATATTTAGCAAGTTACAATGGAGAGGAAAAACTTCCCTTTAACAGGCAGAAACCTCGGACAGAACCAGACTCATGTTAGACAGACATCTGCCTCGTGAACCATCACGAACCAAACCAGCGAGTAATCGCTGAAGTGACCCCGAGTGAGGAACTTGTGATGTTGTTCTTTGTTTAATCAAAAGTCCGGAGCTATAACTGAGTCCCTTGTTGGCTCTGTTTGGGCTTCAGGGAGTAAAGCTATCTACCCCAAATTTCTGTTTATTTTACTCCAGCTTCCTGTTTTCCTATCACACATCATCTAAGTACTCTCTCACTTCCTGCCCGTGGGACTGCAGGTAAACCAAAACATTACGTCAGCGTGGAACTCACGTCTCGCCACTTTGAACCCCCGAGGGCTTTCCAGTGATAAACACAAAGGCAGGCAGTGGGAGAGAGAGAGAGAGAGGGAGAGAGAGAGAGTTAATTACTAAAGCCGACTCACTGCCTTAATGACTGTTTCAGGTCTGTGGGGTGTTTTTAATAGGGTTCAGGAGCCGGGCCGAGCAGCAGCTCAATCTGGTTTTAATGGGACTCTGAATGGTTGAGAGTTGACGCTGTTACGCACAGAGACAAAGCCGCTGTGTTTACATGTGGAGCGGAGTGATCTCATTAGATGGTTGGTAGTAAAAGAGAAATGAAGTGATTACATCTGGAGGAGCAAAGGATAAAAACACACACACGCTGAGGCACCTCTTTGGCTCACACTACAGGATCCTCAGGCTGATTTGACCCCGATTCAGCCCCCCGAGAAATCTGAAGAAGAAATCTGGTCTGGGACCGAGGTTGATCCAGATGAATAAGAATTTAAATGTGTTTGATATTTATCAGGATGATTACGCCTCTCAGTTTCATGAGGACGACCACAGACAGTCAGAAACTCGCTTACGAGGAACCTGACGTTCATTTATTTAAAATTCATCCAGGAAGAACTCAAGACAGCAGCAGGTCACAACACAAGGACAGAAGCAGATCACCATATCCAGAGTAACATCGAAGCATTTACAACCCGATGCATCGTCCAACACCTTCAGTCGACTTTTAAACAAATTTAGAGCGACCTGCTCCTTCGAGACAAGAACAGCGACTGAGACGGAGCAGAGTGTTCGGGTACGATGGACAACGGAGATGGAGGACATTCTTGTCAACCTGTGGCCAAGCAGCTGGACCGCACCAGAACTGACCCAGTGTAAGTGGACACATTGACTTGAATCCTATCTGATCCGCTGCTGTGAGGGAGCGGAGCGGGACTGGAGATGCAGCTGGTGTATTTCAGCTGTAATCCAGCCCTCTTAAAAAGCTCACATGTGGGCATACAAGCTACATTTGTCGGTTAAAAAAATGGCAGTTGTGTAATGCTGAAAAAAAAAAAAACAAGGAGGAAAATCTTCAAACTAATTAATTAATCTGCAGCATCTAAACATTTATCTGAGTGTAAAATGTGTCTTTGGATTTGAGGTGTTAACAGACGTTGGGTTATTCGTCTCTCCGTGTTCTGACTAACCTCCATCCCTCTCTTCTCACAACATGTAAACATGGATCCATTTCAGAGCCGATCCCTCACGTCTGCCTGAAACTACTTCCTGATTTGTGTTGCCACCAACACCCTGCACGCATCTCAGCTTAGAGACGCAGCACCAAGCCGCGGTGCATTCCGTCCTCAGGGAGGAGGCTCAGCTCAGAGAACAGAGAGGTGATTAGCCGCGGAACAAAAGAGCGCGATGACAAAGCATTTCGTGTTTCACTGTGCCCCCCCCCCCACGGCTACAGTCAGAGAATGAAAGGGGGGGGGGTGTCATCACCTTGGCCCCCCTGCTGCACAGCTTACTGAGGTCTTTATGGAGTCTGGGGGCTACGCTCTGCTTGCTCACAGCATCCCTCAGTGTACATGCTAACACACATTTTAAAGTGCAACAATCTGCTTATCCAAGCTTCTGCTGTGTCATCAAACACAGATTAACTTTCACAAAAGACATCAAAGCCTCTCACTTCTCATTAGGGCTGCAAAAAATCCTGGAAATTTCAGGAAAGTTTCCTTAAAATTTACATGAGAATTTAGGCTCAGGAATATTGGACATTTTCTGGGTTTTGTTGCATCAACTTAAAACAAATTTATCTAAAATTAACAGAAAATTTTGGCTCGTAATTTTTTTTTTTTTAAATCTACTTAAATGAGGTTTTCTAAAATGATCTTGGTTAAAACAACATGATTGAATGCAAATTCAACCATGTACCATGAATGCCGACAGCATTTCCACTGAGCCGCCGTTTACACGACAACCGTTTTAGGATGAAACACAAAAAGTAGTCGTTGTTGCATTTCAGCCTCTCGTTTACATGGAAACGGCGTTTTAGACGCCATAAAACAATTTTTTTTCCAGAGTGGAATTTTTTTTTTTTTTTAAATAGTCACCGCCCGTGTAAAGCCAAGCCAGAGTTTTCAGTAGAAACGCTGACATCATGCTCCGGTTTGTGCATCACACTTTCATTGGGGACCTTTTAATTGCCATGCGTGAACGAAAGACTCTACAGTTATATCGCCACCCACAGTCCTGGCATGCATACTACAGCGTTTTCAGTCTGTGTTTCTGATTTTTTTTCCACGTTTCAGAGTGAAAAGTTCTGAAACGTTGCGTGAACGGGACCTGAGACCACATTTCTGGATTTTGGGTCTAAAAGTCTTGTCGGGGTCAGTTTTGATGACAGTACTGAGGTGAATATATCTGATGGTTTGGTTTAACTTTGAGAAATGGACACATTTCAGTTTGACAAATACTCTGCAAAATGTGAATAATTTTTACAGGATAACAAATATTTGTGCCTGTTTTCATGACCGTTAGACTCAGTCATGGAAAAAATCTGTGAGAACTCGTTTGTTTGTTTAACTCATTTGTTCAAAATGTTTAATATTTATACATGTACATAAGCAGGTAAATGCAGTTAATTTAATTTCCTGAAAATTCCCATCATAACTTTCCAACTTTGAAAATTCCTGGAATTTTGCAGCCCTACTTCTAAATGTAAAAACGTGTGTTAACCCTAGAACACTAACATCGGGTGATTTTCACCCACACAATTCTTGTCATGTGATTTTCAGTGTGTGTCATTGTCCCCCATGGTACCTTTTTTTATTTCATGTGATATTGTACATTTTGAAATGAATGAAGAGTACTACAATTTGGCATACAGTGTTGTACTTTTACATAAATTGATGAAAACTGTTTTTTTATCCGGGATATTATCTCGGGTAAAATATACCCAGCGTTAGTGATGGTGTTACTATTTTAACGTTAGTGTTCTAGGGTTAATAAAGATCTTCATCAGCTGCTGTGATTACATTCCATTTTTCCTTCCTGGTATAAAGCACATGAGGCTCCTCAGGACAGTGGACAGAAATGACTGATGTATTTATATTCAGATATATGTCATAGTATTAATCTACACTGTAAAAAAAAAAAGGTTGTGCTGTATCTTCATCGTTAGTTTTATGGCGTCACTTTTTATCCCGTCTTAGATGAATCCAAATCAATGTTTTGTGAAAACCGTTGAACAGGAAAAATAAAATATTAAACATAAAAGCCGAGTAAAAAAAATTAGCATCTTTTAGTGGAATAAAGTCAGCAAAGCTCCTCCACAGCCATTAGCATGGTTACAGAATTATAACAGCAAAACAAACCAAAAGACAAAACCCAGAGCAGCTATTTTGCAATCTGCAGTCTGATAGCTGTGTCTGCTGCAACGCTGAGCTTAATAAGAGAGGGGGAGTGGAAGATGAATTCCTGGATGCTGAGCACATGTTGTGTTTAGCTCTCCTGTCTCTGTTCGCCGCTCGGAGGTGTCAGTCATTTATATTCCAGGGTTGCCTTCCCAGCGTCCCACAATGATTTACACCTTCAGCTCTGCACGACAAATAGCATGTCATTTCACAGAGCAGGTGTTCACTCGCTGCTTAGCTCATGGAAAGAAAGTTAGAGAGAGAGAGAGGAGGAGGAGGGGGAGAAGGAGGAGGAGAGGGTTTGACTGAACCCGAGTTAAACTCATAGACGGTGCAGTCAAACTGGCATGCAGGTCAGAGAGTTTCCTGACCGCTGCTGGGTCTGTTTCTCATCCTCCACAATAACTTCACCAGGCGGCGGCAGCAGCAGCAGCAGCAGCAGTATGCTGGTAGCAGTTATCCTGTTGCTGTTATTAGCTTGGAAAGTCATGTCAGAGATATTCAGGTCAGTCTGAAACCACTGAATTTAAAGCACTGGGGTTTGTGGGTAACTGTGCACGCTGCGATGATTTCATGGCACTGCGCAAAGAGGAGCATTAAAAATGTTTGGAAACTAAAACAATCGTTAAAGGGGAAAAAAAAAACCAGCGAGGGCTGATACAAAGCAACCAAACAGAAGCACGGTACATGAGGAGAAACAAACGGGGTGCTACAAAGATGAGAGTCTGCAGTGACGGGCTGACAGAAGCCCCCTTCACAGCCTCTTCATCAAACCCACTTCCTCTCTCTCTCTGGCTCACGTTGCTTTGAAGGAGGCCATGCAGCAGAGTTCAGGAAAGGTCTGCAAAGAAACACATGATGAGACGGGGAGTGTGCAGCCAGGAGCTGATCGCTCAGGGATGTTTTTCACACTGAAGTCCAGATGCTGCGGTTAGCGGAGGAAAACGTCCTGATACAGAAGCTCTGTAACCTTCCCCAACAATAAAATGTGACTTTAACGCGTCTTTTCTTGGACCACGGAGCGGCTGCCTGGATTGCTCATTGACTCTGCTCACCGTCCTGCCAAACACACACCAGCAAACCGCAGCGTGCATTCATACGGCTTCACTCTGGATGGGTTGGACGTTGAGGGGAATTTGCTGAACGTCCACCCTTTTCCTGCCTTCCTTTGCTTTTTTTTTTTTTATCCCAGCGTTGGAGAATTTACCTGTTATTACGTCCAGCTTGGATCGCCTTTCTTAGCTTTTTGATAAATGTGTGTGTTCAAGACTTGCGTACCAGGTGCATCAGCCACCTGCCGACTGGTGTGAACAGTGTGAGGTCTGTTCTGTGACGCTCTCATCGTACCCTCATCGGACAGATAGGTGTGTGTGGCTGCCTCCTCTGACTTTCCCACACTTAACACACACATAGAAGTAACTCATACTCCTTTTTTTCTGTCTGCACAAGAAAGTCTTTGTGTATGTGTGTGTGTGTGTGTGTGTGTGTGTCTTCCCTGTCTATTGAGAACAGTGTTACTTTAAAGATAAGGGAGGTGTGAGTGTGTTTGAAGCGTTTTTTTTCCTGAGTTCTTGAGTTGAAAATAATGAGGTAAAGAACTTCCTGAACATCATCATCGCCCCCTGATAAAGTCTGGCTGTGAGGGTTCAGCTGAGTCCATCACTCCTCTGATGGTGGTTGGATCAAAGTAAACACTGATAATGGTTCAACCTCAGTTAATAATACTGCTGCCCAAGAATGTTGGCTGGGCCGGCTACTCCCGACCTCACACGTATAATTCTGCACACACACACACACACACACACACACACGGACACACTCCTCATTCCTCAATGGCAGTGACACATTCCGAGCTTTCTTCTTCTCTTCCCACAAACCAAACACCGCTCACTCCTTCTTTCTAATTGTAGACCTCTGATTTATTTCATGTGCAAAGGGGAAACCGGCTTTCCGAGCTGCGCTCCCATCGGAAAAATATCCACACACACTCATATACAGTGGAGGCGATGCTTCTGTGCATCTCCCTTTGTAATTACAACACATACAAACATGAGCTCCCATTGGAAACCGGACTGATCTCCCTCCAGAGACCTCTGCGCTCTCAGTGGTCCCTCTGCCTTCAGTCACTCCCCGACTCTGTGCTCCCTCACCTCCTTCCATCTAACAAAGCCTGACCGAGGTTCACTTAAGTCAGGGGTGTCAAACTCATTTTCACCGAGGGCCACATCAGCCTAATGGCTGTCCTCAAAGGGCCAGATGTAACTTATAAATGTAAGTAAATGTAATCGAATGTAATGTGAAATAAACGTAATACTCCTTATTTTGGGCTGTGGCTTTCCAAAACACGCTCTGCTGCAACCGCAGTTTGCCTTTTAATTCTTGGGCAATTTGTTGCTTTTCTTGAAGGCTAGCTTTGCGTACTTAGCTCCGTGTTTGGTGTCAAAATGCCGCCGCAGATTGTACTCTTTGACAACAGACAACGCCTCGTAACACAAAAGACATACCGGTCTTTCTCCTTGTATTGGCCTTCCCATCTTTCTTGAAACAGTCTTCCATCTTCATCAACTTTTCTCTTCTTGGACATTTTGGGATCATTATTTATTTCTCAATTCCACTCGTTGGCATTGATGTAGAAACACTGCTGTGTAGTGGCGGTGAGCCGTCAAATCGCGGGTATCATAGTCGACAGGCATTGTGGGAAATGTAGTTTTTGGTCAAAGCACACTTTTGACCTATTGATTTTTAAACACTCAAACCTTTTAAGCTCTCACGGGCCACATAAAATTACGTGGCGGGCCATATTTGGCCCGCGGGCCTTGAGTTTGACACATGTGACTTAAGTGGTACGAAACCAAGAGAGAGAGAGAGCAAGTCTGATGAGTCAGTCAGGAAGCTGATTTTCAAACTCACACACCTACAAATGGATCCTACACACACTGCCAAAAGATGTGATCCCAGTGACATCACTCACTGGGTTTCATAAGGCCTCTTCAGAGACATCTGCAGAGGCGTTTCTGAGGCCCAGTGACGGTCTAATGAACCAACGAACCAGCTGAGAGTCTGGATGAGTCTTGGTTCCATGTTGGAAACGCTGACTCAGACTAAGGCGTCCGGCCTCCTCCTGTTCAGATTCTGAATTCTGCTTCATTAAGAAAAACTTGTGACTCTAATATCCTCAGAACCGGTTCTGGAGTTTGCAACTTGGCTATTTCTGCCTGTCACATCAGTAGTTCCTTAATCATACCTGAAGGTCTTTGCACACCGAGTCCAAACTTCTTTTGTATCCATCCTGGTCGTTTCAAGGGTTTTTTGACTCTTAAGAGACGCCGTAGGCTACTTCTAACGTCATCATCATTAAATTTAGCTGACGAAATATTCAATGACAAAAATGTCCGATGAGATGGGGCCGCTCAATGATTCTCGTTTTATTCGTACTGTGAATTTTCACAATTAATAAGATGATAAGCATCGGATTCAGTGTGTGAGGCGTCTTTGATTGACGTGTCCAAAAATAATGGACTCAAAGACCTTTATTATCAGGCCTGGGGAGAAAAAGTGTTTCACATAATGAGGAGGAAAAAAAAGAGGTAACTATGTTCTTCTACAGTGACAGAAAAACAAACAGGTTATCAGATTATAGTAACATTCAGTCAAAATTGGGATAATTTTGCAGGATTACAGTTTCAGTGCGTTTAACGATATTTTTAAAATGATATATTTTTCATTCAAAATGGGTGAGACAGAGAGAGAGAGACAGCGTCTCTCACACATGACGTGCACACACACCGCTACGACGCTTCAGGAGCCTCACAGCCCCGTCAGTTGAAAGTTTATGACAACAAAAAACTCAAAAACCAACGTTGCGACTGTGGGGGAGGAATTACTAATTTATCTTCTGCATAGAAGAGAAAAACAGAAGCAAGTTTCTCACCAGTTTGTTAATTTTGCTTCAAAAAGTTCCTCCATTGTTATTTCTTCTTTGTGTCTCACTAGAGCGACGCATCAGGTGGTAACAGCAACACCGCCCCCGGTGGTACATCTCTGTTTGACCCGTAGACAGAATCTTACTATGCATAACTCTGAGACCAAAACCTTATTTTGTTAGAAGCGTGTTGATCACCTGACAGCTGATCAGGCTGAAACATGGTGATGTAAGAAACCACAGCAGGAAATAGAAAATGGGAGTAGTGACATCTAAACACAATGACATTTAAAAACAGGACTCACCTTTGAGTTGGTGCTGCAGGTGTAAATGTTGGTCTCCACTGTGAGTCCGGTCAGTAAGAAGTCCTGCTCTGTGGGGTCGAGTGTTTTCATCTTGGGGGACAGAGTTTGGTCCCAGACTGTCGATAAAAGCCTCGTCTCTCCGCTCAGGGAGCTGCCATCACACGCCAAACAATGCTGCAGTTTGGTTTTTACCAATCACCAGCTTGAAGTTTCCTCATCCAGACACCTCCTGAGCTCTGCAGCAGGGCTCATGCTCACAGGTGCAGCCAATCAAGCGCCTGATTGGCTGCACCTGGGGCTCCAAACGAGCAGCAGGAGAAACAGCAGAATGAAGCGTTTGGTGCATTAGCACAACCACCAAACTCAGTTTGTCCAAAGTTCCTAACGGGCTTTCCAACGCCGTCAGATTTAACACCAGGAAGAATAACAGTCTACCAATCACACAGTGTCCCAAACTAAGACTGGAACCATCCAACAGCAGAGTCCTGGTTAGAGTCCTGGTTAGAATCCTGGTTAGAGTCCTGGTTAGAGTCCTGGTTAGAGTCCTGGTTAGAGTCCTGGTTAGAGTCTTTATAGAATCACCAGAATCCATCTAAACTGAAGGTGGTGAAGTAGTTTTCATGTGCTTTATGTTCCTCCTCTGCTGCTTTCAGTCACTTCCTGTGTGAGGTAGGATGTGTGTGCGCACCTGAGAGATCCGTTTCTGAGGGACTACCACCCAGGGGTGAAACCAGAGACCAAACTCAGAAGCACAAGCGACCTGCTTACCTTCCCTTGTTCCAAACCTCTCCTCCTCCTCCTCCTCCTCCACCTCCTCAATCAACCCTCAGCAGCACTAATCTTGTGTTTACATAAAATGCTGGGCAATAATGATAGCCATGAGACCACGGACCACCCCGCATCCCTGCATGCCCCCCACCCCCCCTTCACTCTCTACCGCTAACCCAAAGCTGTTTTCACAGGAGCCAAATACCTTAAATACATAATTAGCAGGGTCATTTGTGTATCAGGGGCCCGGTGAGTGTGCCCGTGTGAGTTTGTGGGGGGGGGGGGGGCAGACGGAGGATAAGGAGCGCAGAAGGATGTGGGGGTGGAAATGAAGACATAAGAGAGGCAGACAAAGACGTGCATTCATGGCTGCGGCCCCGGACAAACTTGGCTGTCGCCGTCTTCAAAGGCCACCTCTGCCTTTCCTCAAAACCCAGAGGCCACAGGTTGGGGCAGAGCGGAGGAACATAACAGGGTGACAAGGAGAGGAAAAGAGGAAAGGAGAGGTCAGGAGGGAGGGAGGAAGGGAGGGGAGGGGTGTGAGTAATGAAGCAGAGGTCACCAGTTCAGTTATTGGGGAAGGAAATAGTTGAGAGTGATTCTGAGGCAGATGAGTCTCTGAATTTCACTCAACTGTTTGGTTTGTTTCTCTACATTCAGCGTCGCGCAGCAGCATCCCCCAAACTCTGAACTTTGACCCTCCATGTCCTCCCAAAATCCCAGCTGTCCATGTCTCACACTGGGAGACCTGCTTTGTATTGTCCAACCTCACACTCTCACTCACACACACACACACTTGCACACACACAGAGCCATTCAGAAGCCCTCTTCACACCTTGTCAGCCCCTCGTCCCCCTCTGGCATTGTTTGTGAAAGCATGTCCACTTAGTGCTGCCCTGTCTGCCCTCTCCGACTGTGGTGCCGATTACCCACATCCTGAGTCCACTTCACTCCTCCTTTCTCGTTTCTCCCTCTCTTTACACCCCCCCCCCCCATCCTCCGTGACATATTGCTCTCTTTCCCTCCATCCTCATGAATGAAGCTGTGCACGTCAGATAGAAACAATAAAATCAATCAAGCCCCTGCGCCTCCTTTTATCTCCTCCTTATTCACTTTATCCTCTGTTCCACAGGCTTGCAGAGCTGCTGTCTCTCTGATCCTCTCCTTCTTTCATGTTTCGCTTTTCTTTATCTAGCTCCCTCCTGAGGTAATAAGCCGGGTGTAAGGCCGGGAAGTGCTGAGGAGGGAGACTTTCATGTCGCTTTGGTCTGGGATTATGGGGTGAGCTGTTCGGGGGAAAGCACTGAAGCCCCCCTCGTATTTACCGTCTGCTGCTGACGGATCCTGGAGTAAAGCCCGACTTCTGCTCGGCCTGCGAGAGGAGCTCACATTTCCTGGAAACACCAACCTTAAAATCCTGCTCCTGTTCTGCAGCTGCGGCAGCACGTGTTGACTCTCTTTGACTCTCAAACTTATCTTTAGGATTTGTGCAACTTGAACATTGCAAATCTAAACGTCTCATTAATGAGTCAAAATGGACTCCTGTCTTCTGTGAGGACTGTTGGCTTGAATCGCACACACGCTGTCAAGGCGTGTGTTTGTTTTGGAAATAAATGGAGATCAGATCTTCTTTTAACACTACTTTTCTTTGTTCAGACAACAGATCTGAGTAAGGTATTTATCAACAGATACACAGCGCTGCTGTTTGAAACGTGACAACAAGTAAACTGTCAGTTTGTTCTGGAGTTTAGTAGCTATTCACAGCCCGGTGCTCTGAGACGTGTAACGTTAGTGAATCCTCATGTCCTGCTCATCGACCAATCAGAGCTAACGTGACCTCACTCTTCACTTTATTGACAGACTCTCAAGTTTGATCAGATCACTGCAGAATAACTGCTGCATGTGGGCTGAATGAACATTATCACAAACAGATTAGCCTCTGGTTTAGTCTTTAGCCAGTAGTTTAGCTCATATTTTAGCCTTTAGCTTGTGGTTTAGCCTAAAGCTTGTAGTTTAGGTCATATTTTAGCCTTTAGCATGTAATTTAGCCTTTAGATCATAGTTTAGCGTGTGTTTTAGCCTTTAGCTTGTGGTTTAGCCATAAGCTTGTAGTTTTGCTCATATTTTAGCCTTTAGCTTGTGGTTAAGCCTTTAGCTCGTGGTTTAGCCTTAAACTTGTAGTTTTGCTGATATTTTAGCCTTTAGCATGTGTTTTAGCCTTTAGCTCGTGTTTTAGCCTTTAGCTCATGGTTTAGCCTTAAGCTTGTAGTTTTGCTCATATTTTAGCTGTTAGCTCATGTTTTAGCCTTTAGCTCGTGTTTTAGCCTTTAGCTCGTGGTTTAGCCATAAGCTTGTAGTTTTGCTCATATTTTAGCTTTTAGCTCATGTTGTAGCCTTTAGCTCAGGTTTTAGCCTTTAGCTCATGTTTTAGCCTTTAGCCTGTGCTCTCTCTCTCTCTCTCCTGTTTATCTTTCTTCTTCTCTTCTGTCCTTTTTCTGTCTGTCAGTTCAGCTCCAGTCTCACAGAAATCGTTTCCAGCAGAGACAAACTCAGATCTCTCTTCTCTCTGATAAACTTCATCAGTCAGCGTGGTGTTGTCATGGAGACTTCAACGTGCTGTAAATCAATCCGGTCCTGTCCGACCCGATCAGGAAGCTGAGAAACATCATTTATCAATAACCTGTAAATGGGCTGATGATCTGATTTGAAGTTGTGGATCAGGATCAGGCAGATCGCTCGGAAAGTCCTAACAGGAAGTTTAACACATAATGCAAAACAAATTACGGGACTCACGATTCAGTGAAGAATTTCATGAGCAGAAACATGTTTATTGTTGAAAACATAAATATATAAATTATGATTATTGCTGTCTGTGTCTGATGGAAGCCAGAGAGAAAAGCTGTAGCCGCTAAGTGAAAGCGTGAGCATCGTCTCTGCTGGATTCCCTCTGAGCGTGGTCCCTGGTTTGCTAAGAACACATCAGGTTTAATGTAGGTGTGGACAGTGATGACACTAAAGCTTTATAAATATAGCACCAGACAACCAAAGGCTAGTTTATTCAGGTGTGTGTGTGTGTGTGTGTGTGTGATCTGATGTCCACCAATCAGCAGTAACCCAGTCTCAGACTAACTTCCTCTCCTCTCGGGGTGGAGGAGGGGTTCTTCTTGTTGTGTTGGCCTAGCTGCACATTCATCACTGTTAGAGGAACCGTTAGGGAAGTCAGTGTTTGTTCCATCGACACACGGGGTCAGGGCCCGCTCAGGGCGCTCATCATCAT
>CM061163.1:21225295-21365295 GCA_030710495.1 Labroides dimidiatus
ACCTCCGCGCTCAGCGCTGAGGGCTGCGGGGCCACATGGAGACAATATCCCTCCGCTTCACCTTTCTCTCTGGTCGCTGCACGGGAGAGGATATTGGCTGACAATCTCCCGGTGTTACCGACAACACAGTTTTGTAGTCAGCATGCCGCTCACACACGCACAGACGGAGGGCCAGAACTCATGACGGGCTCTCTCCTTCTATCCCGCCGTGGCACGGCGCCAAGGCTGGCTCTCAGCGGCGAATTAGTCATGCAGACAAACGAACGAACGTACCAACCAACCAACCCCGGTCTGATAAAAACAAAGTGCCGTGTTGACATTCACACAGCCGGAGCTGCCTCACGTCGGAGCCGTAACAATAGCTGGAGGGTCATCTGGGGAGGCTGAGACTGAATTCAGGGGGGAGACCGGCGGCTTTACCGCTCGCCCCTTTGAAACAGTTTCTGTCCGTGGAGAGAGAGAGAGAGAGAGAGAGAGAGGAGAGGGAGGGAAAAGAGGGTGAGCAAGCAGAGGAGGTATGCAGAGAGCAAACACGAGACAATGGTGTGTGGTGGTATATTTGGTGTTATCAGGCCTGAGAGAGAGAGAGAGAGAGCGAAAGAGAGAGAGAGAGAGAGCTGAAACACAAACAAGGACCATCACATTCATTAGAAACGCGATGGGTGTGTGTGTGTGTGTGTGTGTGTGACCCTGATCGTGACGTGTGTACGATGACGTTCATGTGTTGAAGCATCGCTAATATTTAATCCGATTATCAGAGTGAAAACAAGGACAGCAGGAAGAGACGGGAGCCGACAGGTCGTCCTGGAAACTAAAGCAGTCAAACACTCGATACTGATTCTAATAACACACACACACACACACACACACACACACACACACACACACACACACACAAACAGCTATTGACGGAGAAATAAAGTGATGGGCCCCCTGGATGAGAGGCCCAGTGGTGGGCTGCTCTCCTTGGCCCTCACACAGCGGGGTTGACACACACACACACACACACTTACACTTTCAGATGAGTGTGTGTGTGTGTGTCGGTGTGTTATAGCCTCTCTGATCTGCTGCTTCCTCTCTGTTATGGGAAAAATCTCCACACTTCGACATCTTTTCCCTTTTTAGCGTCCGTTTACAGCGACTCTTCCACTCCTGCGCTCTCAGTCTGAGGCAGAGTCGTTGACTTCCCACATAAAACATACATCAGAAAGGGACCCCGTGCTCCGACGAGGGGCCCCCCACACTCTCTTTGTATAAATCAAACCGCTCTTAACTCCACAGAAAGCAGGAGCCCTGAGAAAGGGTCCCGTGAGGGGCTGTGGGATGATATCTGATCCAGAGGGTTGGGGTGAGGCGTGGGGCTCTGGGAAGTGTCCCCCCCCCCGATGGTGTTTGTCCCTGAGGCCCCCCTCGTGTGAAGCTGATTGTCCCACTTGGACTAATTGGGAATTCCCTGATGAGAGCATGATGGAGGGGAAGGTTTTCCTCTGGCCGTCCAAGGAAAACACAAACGGGAGGGATGTGGATGTGCAGCACAGGCCGGAGAAGGTCAGGAGCTGGAGGAGCGACAGGAGGACGCGGAGTAACGTTCGCTGAAGCTGCAGGAAAAAACTCTCCGCTGCAAGCTGAGAGCGAGAGGAGGAGAGCTACACCCAGCTGACGAATCCAGAAACATGTTTTATTAAAGATATCAAAAGATAAAATGAGGTCTGAATCGCCTGCAACAAGTAAAAAAATTCTGCCAGCGAGGAAAGAAAAGTTCACGTGTCCACTTTAGAATAATGTTTTAAAGTCAGGGTTGGTAGCCACAAAAACTAGCATGAATTTGAATGTAGCATCTCCTCAGAACTGCCCGTATGAAGTTTAAAAAGACTTTTTTTTTTTTTTTTTTTTTTACTAAAAGTTGGTTAGATTTCTTTTTTTTTTTTGCAGTGTATCCGTCCGATAAATCAAAGATGGAGAGAAGAATCGCTCCCTGAGAGGAGACACGATATTCTGCAGACGGGGGAACCACAGACGAATCCAGCCGAGACAACCTGCTGCCGCCCTCATCTTCAACCGCCCCCCCTCCACAGCACACACACATGTGCACCAAAACACACACACACACACACACACGCCCAAGGGTCAGGTGGAAGAGGTTATCACAGACGTGTGCGGAGAGGAGGGCATTTATCACGCCGCTCACAAATCTGCAACTCTCTCTCTCTGGACGGGGTTACGTGTCTGCCCGTGACCCCGCCGTGTGCTGCGCTCCCCTACACAAACATCAAATATTAAAGAATCTACAGACGGATCCATGAGACACTGTCTCACTCTCTCCTCCTCGTTCCTCGTTCGAGTCTCTGCAGATGAGAAAACGATTACCCTCAAAAAGAGAGAGAGTAAATAAGACTTTAATGAGAGAGCGAAACGAGCGTCAGAGGAGTGAAATTAAAGAGTGGGAGATGGCTCTGCTGCAGGAGAGAGACAGAGAGGGTGAGAAGGAGTGAACAACTATTTCACAGAACAGACAATCAGACTCCACAGACCGAGCGGAGGAGAGGAGAGGAGAGGAGAGGAGAGGAGAGGAGGTGGAGGGGGAGGATGGAATCAGAGGAGGAGGACAGGAGAGGAGGAGGGAGGGAAAATACAGAAATGAAGTCAAATATGATTAAAACACGCCTGCTTCTTCTCCCGCTCGGCCTGATGCATTCCAGCCGGCGCGGCGGTAGCCAAACTCTCCGACTTCTGGCTTGGTTGGGACGCTCCCATGGTCTCTGACCCGCCCCTCAACCCCCGGCGTGCACGCACAACACACACACGGATACACACACACAAACTCCCTCACCCTTCTTCATCTCGTCGCAGAGCTGCGTGAATCAAAGGGAAAATAATTCACAGCTGCAGAGGGACTTCAAACAGGGAGGCCCCTCATTCCCATCCGCCCCCCCCCCCCCTCCCTCCTCCTCACGTAATCCACGGGACCCCTCAGACTACCATAAATCATGCTCACTGTATCACCGTCACACTGTCTTTTATTTATGAAACACCCCGTAAGTCAGAGTCCCACACAACCGCAGGCTGCAGCTACCGCTTCCCCCAAACACCCGGATCTGACCCCACGTCGCTAAGGTAACTGCCAGGCTGCCTGTGTGTGTGTGTGTTTGTGATGGGGTCGGGGCCGGGGCCACCGAAGGGAGATGTGTGGACCCCCACACTCAGCACTGAGCCTGCATCCGCCTGGCCTCTGTCAGCCTCCACTTTGATCCAGCAGCCATCAACACTTCATTACTCTGCGGCCTCGTCTTCCTCCTCGCCGCCGCCGCTTCACACAAACGGCCTTGTCCCTGCGCCGCACACACACACACACACACACACACACACACATGCATGCAAAAACAATCCTCTTCTTTGGGTTTACACAGATGTGCGCTGACGACCCTCTTTGACCTCTGCAACATACTCCTTTGGTTTACTTCAAGGACCATCAGAAGTTTCCAGCGACCGACCCAAGACGTGAGAGGAACTGGACTTCATCGTCGGAAACTTACGCTGTGTTCATTTCGTGGAGCTCACGTGTCACCGGATGAGACTGAAACTGGTTTTTCTTCTGCTTCTATTTCCAGTTAATTCACAGAATTAAGAGCACGACTCCTTAACGGCCTGAAAATTACAATCTGACCACTTTTTACATCACTCACATCTTTTCAGTTTATACTCCTGCTGCAGATTTTACAGCACGTTACTGGATCCTTTTTTTAAAAAAAAAATCCCTCTTTGAACGATCTGTAACTCATTTCACGATGCAGAAAAACTTCCTGTGTTGTCAGTGAATGCAAAAGGAGGAAACGATGAGAAAATGTGCTGCAGGAGCCGCGAGTTAATGAGTGAGAGGATGAGTGACGGCTCCATTGTTTGCGTGTGTTATGAGCTGTTTTATCAGCCCCACAGGAAGAGCAAACAGAGGTTCAAACACAAATACAAAGACTCGTGTGTGTGTGTGTGTGTGTGTGTGTGTGTGTGAGGATTAAAGCCGCGAAAGGGAGTGGAAAAAATTCCTGTAGATTTCAGGAAAGAGTCCTGAAAATTTCCACGGGAATCTCAGCTCGATATTGGAAATTTTTTAGGATTTTGCTACAAGACGTGTGTTTGTTTTGGAGATGAATGGAGATCAGATCTTCTTTTCAACACTACTTTTCTTCTCTGATGAGACTCCGCGGAGTTTCGTTTTAAGGGTGAGTTCGTCCAGCGAAGCCTCAGAGACCAAACACTGAGAGAAGCATCAGAAAGGCTGGACGGAGGAGACGGACGGGGGAGAGTGTGAGAGGAGAGACGAAGGGGAGTTTGGAGAAGTGTTCTTGTGCCATCAAAACGCCAAAAAGGGAAAAAAAAAAAAAAAACAAGATGTGATGAAAATGAGGGAATCCTGTTTTGGAGGGAGTGAGTGTGATGTCACTGGAGGAGCAGAAAGGTGAGAGGAGTTACAGGAACGCTGGGATGATGAAGGCTGAAAACATTTCAAGTGCTCTCTCTCTCTCTCTCTCTCTCTGAGCGTCTATGCCACTCTCTCTCTCGTAAACAGTGTCCGGCCTGTTATCTTTACACCCGTCTTATTTGCTGTGTCAAGGGAGCCTGACAACACGAAAACAACAAACACACACCAACATATGCAGGAATGAAGTGTTGAAAATGGAGCCGCGACCGTCGAGGATCAAAGTTCAGGTGAAGCTCAGTCAGAGGAAGAGGAAGAGGAAGAGGAAGAGGAGGACTGAGAGATCTGCCTCTGCTCCCTCAGGCTCGTACAGCACACGGCCTGCACAGACCCGCTCGCTCTCTTTCTGGATCAGAGCGTGAAAAAGGAACGAGGGAGTGAAAGAGAAGAGGGGAATAAATACAGGAAGGTGCATCTGGACAGACGAGTAACGGCAACACACTGCTGCTGTTTCTCCTCCCATTCTTAGCCAGCAGAAGGAAAACACACACACACACACACACACACACACACACACTGCTAAGAGGACAGACAGGCATTGGACAATGTTTCTCACACAGAGTGGTGAACGCGTCCTGACCGGAGCCCCGATGGATGACCCTTTTTAGGGATACAACGCCCCTCAGCCCCCCCTTGCCTGCGGCGAGTACCACACAGAAGACAGCCTTAGAGGTCCCTCTCAAGTGTGTGTGTGTGTGTGTGTGTGTGTGTGTGTGTGTGCTCATTTTGTCCTCGGTATCATGAAGGGGACACGCACAAAGTCGCATGGACATTCCAGGAATAGCTGAATCAAGCCATGAAGAGTGTTTTCCGCCGCCGCCGTCGTCCGTGTCTCTCCATCGCTCCTCGTCGCTGCGATCGCAGACAGAGCTCCTATTGAGGGCGACAGACACCGAGTGTCTGGCCAGCAAGGAGACAGACAAGCCTGCATGCAGACAGAGAGTCACTGAGCTGTGTTTCATATCAGAGCTCGTCTCTCCCACAGCACGATGAGTCAGCGTTTCTGACAGTCCTGTCAGGGTCGGACTTCAGGAGATTAAAATCCATCTGGAGGACGACTGCACTGCTGGCATCACCATCATCATCATCATCATCATCATCATCATCATCTGAGCCAGGAGCAGTGTTTTTACCTCTCACGTGATCTTACATGATCTCATGTGATCTCCACGATGTAAACAGAGAGGAGACGGACTACAACTTCGTCAACATTCCAGACGACCTGAGCAGAACTTTTTGACTTTTTGACACCAGAGAGAAATCATCTTAAAGCTGACTCGATGAGTCAGGTTTTCTGATCCAAACCCGACAGTTTGAAGCGTCAGAGATCCTCAAACCTTTCTGCCCTGTGCCAGCGCGCCAAAGGAACGGAAGCAGCAACAGATGAGGTTCAGATTTATCACTTTTCTGGCATATCTGAGGTCCCGTTTACACAACAACGGTTTTAGGGTGGAACACAAAAGTCTTGTAGCGTTTCAGCCTCTCGTTTACACAGAAAAGATGTTTAAACCGACTTTTTGAAAACACCCTCCAGCCACCGTTACCGTGTAAGCTAGCTCAAAACAACTCGTGTGAAACATTAAAGCCAAACAGAGCTCAGTGTAAACTTTATAAAACATCCACACTATGATTCCACACTACGAATTTTGATCATTTTAAAAGCCGGTTATTAGAGCGAGTGGGCTAACATCATTAGCTTTGTGGTCTCCATGGTGACGTAAACAGAATGTTCAACTTGCAAAACCAGCAACCGCTATGAACCATGGGTAGATAATTAGCCCACCTCTTCTTCAGCAGACTACCAAAAGACTCTGCAGTTATATCGCCACCTACAGGCCTGGCATACATACGACAGCGTTTTCAGTCCCTCAGTGTTTTGGGGTGACATGCTGTGAAACGTTGTCGTGTAAACGGGGCCTAAAACCCCCTGCATGAGGAAGAGTTCAGACAGGAACCTCCCGATGCCCACGACCGGACGGGATGAGGATGATTAACGAGACGACCGTGTGCATGGATGGTACCAGAGAGAAACACAAACAGTCAGAGTGTTCCCGGCTTTCCTGTTTATCCCCAGCTTGTCTCGGTCTCTTACAGAACAGAGCACATAACTCCCATACCTCCAAACAGAGCCGTGCACCGGCTCACAGTCTGTCGTGTAAATAGAGCAGAAATACGACTCGGCTCCAGCCACCGTGTCTCCTCTGATCCTGAACAGAAGGACGTGTTTTGGAGCTACTGATGCCAACGAGCCTCTGAGAACAGAGCAACCCCTCTTCATCCTTCTCTCTCTGTCGCCTCGTCTCCTCCGGGGCCGGCCGCTTCCAGAAAAAGACAAAGTGCCAAACAAACGCGGAGCAGAGGGAGAGCAGCGCGGTAGCAGATGACACTCAGACATTCTCAAGGTGCAGATCCTCCTCATCTCTCTCTCTTTCTGTCCGTCTGGATTATATCCAGCAGGAGCATCCCTCTCTGGACGACACGTCAACTCACGTCCTGGCAGGAGATGCCAAAAACCCTCCCTGCCTGTCCCCCCCTCTCTCCTCTCCTCTGCTTGGCAAAGTCGCTCTGGCCTCTCGCCTGACGTGGTGATGAAGAGGGAGGGCTGTGATGGGGTGTAATCACAGGAGGGAGAGAGAGAGAGAGAGGAGGGGGCTAGCAGGGATGAGGCGGACGCCATTTGGGCGCTGGCCAAGGAAACGGAATGGAAGAGAGGAAAAGAGGGAGAGAGGAAGGCATGTGACCCCAACGCTGCAAATGATTTACTTACCTGGTGGGTCGGAAACGAGTGGAGTGGACTAAATGAGGTGAATCTGACACACACTGGTTTGGATGGATGTCTCTGTGCAGCGGTTTGGTTTCCTTACCTTAACTGTGCGGTGGTGCTTGCGGGAGGGGTGACAGCGCATGTTGCTGGTGTTGCAGCAGCCCGTGCAGCGCTTCACCTCCACACAAGGCGGCCATATCAGGAAGTTGGCGGACGTCGGATCCACCTGGCTTCTGGGGATCTCGTAGATCACCGTCCGCGTCTTACACACCGCCGGGACCGCCTCCTCTACTGGAAGAGAGAAAGACGAGGGAGGGGCTAAGTTCAGTGCCACACACACTTCCTAACGCACGCAGACCCTGATGCATTGTGGTAATCCGTCCCTCTCACTCCCAGCTGCTTCGTGCATTCCTTCACCGCTCATTATTTGATGACTCACTCCGTTCAGGAGCTGCGGATCACACCCAGACTCCTTTAAGGCCGTTAAGAAGACGAGTCATCCCAAAGGTTTGATCTGATATCAGCTAAGAAGCTTTGGGATCACGTCTGTGAGACATTAAGAGGCCTCACGGGGGGGGTTAAAGCAGCGCGACCAGGCCGGAAAACCTTCATGTGTGCTGCTGGGAAATCTAATAACGACCTTTGACCCTGTTGGCTGGAGCGAAGGAGGAGGGCGGTAAGCGTTCATTGACAGGTACTCAAACTTAAAGACATGTCGGCGAGTTTACAGTGAGATACCGTTATGTTGTAAAGATGATATGTGCAGAACGAGACGGCTTTTGTGGCCACCTGCCAAAAAACGTATAACATATCACACACACACACACACACACACACACACACCTTCTGATGCAGAGCACATACATGTAATGCAACCACGCTTTAAATGCTGCTCCGCGGGGGAGGGATGTAAAGAGGGACGTATCCTCCACGCCTCGATCAGATATCGTACCGCGTGGCATTTCATGAAGAAATCTAACTGAGAGCCCGGGCGAGCTGCAACTTGAGCCGCGAATGCCTGGAATTTCCACGCTCCGGGATAAATTTCCATCTTGACGCGTGTCTCTCAGATCTGCTCGCCTCCGGCCAATTAAAAGGCTTCATGTCAGGCGTCCTCGACAACCTCACACACCTCGTTTCTCATGATTTCTTTGATTTGCTATAAATAGCGGGTAGGTGTCTTCATTAGGCTTCGTTTTATCCACAGAGACGCAGTTTAAAAGCCACAAAGTGTTTCTGTGTTTGAGCGGAGAGCGGAGGGAGCTGTGTCATCTGAACTCAGATTTCAGGCCTGATCTTTGAGCGGAGGTTATTTTAAGGGCATTATGACACTAAACTGAGCCATGCCAAGTTGTGATGTGCACAGTGTAATCATGATGCAGCCTTCAGGCTGCGCAGCGAAGCATATATTCACTCACTCATTCATTCACTCACTCATTCATTCAGGCTTACCGATGCTCCTCTTGCGGCGGCTGTGGAGCTGGGAGCTCTTCAGGTCGTTGTAGTACGCGTTGTGACCGGAGTGGTTCTTATGGTGGTTGTGGTGCTTGTGGTGTTTGGGCTCCTCGATGACATCATTTCCCGTACCTCGTCAAAACAAGAGGCAGACTCATTAATAATGTCACACAGAGGAGGAAGTTAGCAACAAGACGCTTATGGGTTAGCAGTTTGATCGGCCTGCACCTGCTCGGCTCACTTAGTCACATGACCATAACGAGACGCTAACTTCCTGTTGGTTTCCTGTGCTGTACACAAACCACCTACTACATCCTACATTTGACTTTTTAATAAATATATATTTGAAAAAAAAAAGCGTACATTTTGACATTTCAGTTACTAATACGCAAAGAGATTTCCTGATAGAGTATCTTATATAAATAAAGATGAAGGAACATTAAGAGATAAAGAAGAAAGCAAAGAAAGACGATAGTTATTCACTCACAGTGAGGATTTCTTTAAGTCAGGGGTGTCAAACTCATTTTCACAGAGGGCCACATCAGCCTAATGGCTGTCCTCAAAGGGCCAGATGTAACTTATAAATGTAAGTAAATGTAATCGAATGTAATGTGAAATAAACGTAATACTCCTTATTTTGGGCTGTGGCTTTCGAAAACACGCTCTGCTGCAACCGCAGTTTGCCTTTTAATTCTTGGGCAATTTGTTGCTTTTCTTGAAGGCTAGCTTTGCGTACTTAGCTCCGTGTTTGGTGTCAAAATGCCGCCGCAGATTGTACTCTTTGACAACAGACAACGCCTCGTAACACAAAAGACATACCGGTCTTTCTCCTTGTATTGGCCTTCCCATCTTTCTTGAAACAGTCTTCCATCTTTATCAACTTTTCTCTTCTTGGACATTTTGGGATCATTATTTATTTCTCAATTCCACTCGTTGGCATTGATGTAGAAACACTGCTGTGTTGTGGCGCTGAGCCGTCAAATCGCGGGTATCATAGTCGACAGGCATTGTGGGAAATGTAGTTTTTGGTCAAAGCATACTTTTGACCTATTGATTTTTAAACACTCAAACCTTTTAAGCTCTCACGGGCCACATAAAATTACGTGGCGGGCCATATTTGGCCCGCGGGCCTTGAGTTTGACACATGTGCTTTTAAGTGACTGAACTGTGACTGTGATTATTTTCAGTGGTTTAAGGAACATTTCAAACTCATTGAGAAAATCAACAAATTCAGGGAGAGATTTCAAATTTGAAAAAACGTTTAAATTAAATCACATCTCACATCAAAAGTAAAATCATTAACTGAAAATAAATCTGAAACTGATTATTTTTACAGCTAATGGAAAAACTGCTTCCATGTTTTATTTGGACTCTTTAAAGACGAGAGGCGACAGGTTTTCACAGCGTTTGTTTCGCACTTCTTTCCCCACCGATTGTTTAACGTGTTGTATTGTAGCTGTAATACCGACTCCTTCCTGTAGAGGGCGGTAATTCTCTTAAACCTGAGTGCAACCTGCATAGACAAACAGCATTAGCGCTGTGCATTGTGGGAAATAGTATGCCTGCTGACACACTGAATTTCAGTCCAATCAGCAGACGCTGCTGGTTTGGAAAAACATCCACAGACTGCGCAAAATATGGACGTAGTCCTGAAGCCAATCATTGGATACGACGCGGGCTCTGAGCTTCCTTTCTAACAGCTATACGGCGCCTGTCAGTCACGTGAGCTGAGCTGAGCCTCTGATTGGACAAAACCGTACTCCTAATATCTTCTAAGCTGCTGAGTTAGAAAAAAAATTCACCCTCTTCGTACAGTTTGTAGCAACATTATCGTTTCAGACCCGAGCTGTTTCTTGAACCAGGCTGTAAATATGTTTTTAATGCTGTAAAAGTCTGTTGTTTTTGGCGCTCTTTCTGCAGCCAGCCTCTAGTGGATTCTCCATGAACAACAACAACTTTTAGCACTTCATTTTTTTGTTGCGCCCTGTCTGTACACAACATGTTTCACTTCCTGTAGGGCGAAGAGGTTCCTTTGCACAGGCAATGTTCCAGCTGATGATGACAACACAAATTAGGCCGCCGGGTACACGGCGTACACGGCGTACACGGCGTACACGGCGTACACGGCGTACACGGCGCACACGGCGCACACGCAGGACCTCTGTGTAACTGCGTGCTGGTGTGTGTGAGCCACACTCGCTCTGTTGGCTGAACTTTCCCAGCAGGATTTAAGTCTCTAGACGCAGGTGAGTCAGCAAACTCCCTCACAAACAACCACTCAAGACACTTAAAGCGGTCATTTGACAGGTGGTGCTCAGCCGCCGTGATCCGTGCTCCTAATTAGTGGTTTGCCGTCTCTCATTTGAGCTGAAATATTTGCTTTTTCAATCATTCTGCTGCTTGGAAAAGTACACGTTGCAGCGGTAAAACTCCAGTCTAATATAGCCAGCTCAGCTTATTCACAGTCATGGTCATCTGATAAAGCTTTGCTTGTTTTGGTCCCCGCCCAGAATATGAGGTGGATTACGGAAGAGTGCCAGAGCAGCAATAAAGCGATAAAAGCTCGTACGCAGATGATACTGGCCTTTCTCAAAGTCTGGGACTGTTTGTGAAGAGGGTGGGCCTACCTGTCTGCGTGCCGCGCGTATCCACCCACCTGTACACTTAACATCAACACACAACTCACAACTACACAAACCCCTCTTGTTATGCTTTCTAACATGCTAAACCCTAATGTACACCAGCTCCACAAAGCCTGGCCACAGGCAAACACATTCCTCTCCTGTAGCTCCTTTGTACTCCGGCCTGGATCTTCTGAAGGGATTTCCTCCACCTATACGTGCTCTACCTCTGGGATTCATTGTTTATTTGCTTTTGGATGCCTTCTTCTTCTTCTTCTCTTTTTTTTTTTTGTTTCATATGTGCCCCTGAGTGAGAGAGGATGGAATTTCCCTCTCGCCTGTCGTGCAGTCAGTCAGACAGCCGGTGACCCAGAACTAAAGGTCCAAGAAGAGGAAGTGTTGAGGCCTGGAGTTCAGCAAAGAGCTGAGTTATCAGTCCACTAACACACACCAACACACACTAACACACACAGGAACAGACTGTAGGTGTGTCAAACACACACCTCCACCAGGTGCCGTCACTGTCAGGTGGCCTCAGTGTGACAGCGGGTGGATTCTCCTACCTTACAGCCTTTCAGCGCTGCAGGTCACTGACACGACTCCCACTCTACCTCCCCTCCTCCCCCACTTTTCATCTCCCCCTGTCAGAGAAAGACAGGAGAGAGAGAGGGAGGGAGTCACACCAGCGGCCACCCGGAGACAGTTTGTGTCAGAGCCGACGGGAGAAAGGGAGCGAGGGCATAAAGAAGTCCTTTATAGACTGCAGAGTCCTCTTTTCAGCACAATAAAAGGACCTCTCTGTTGGTTTTTTCCCTCCGTCAGAAGGAAGAAATAGAGAGAGGCAGGGGAAGGAAAAGGGTGCTAAAGAGAAAGGTGGAGACGCTGGAAAAGTAGGGTGAGGGGTTTGCTTCTCCGGCAGTTCCAGGTGACTAAGAAGTAAAAACACACCAGGAGCGTCGCCGAACTGAGACAAGAGAAAAGAGGACAGGAGACAGTCTCTCTGCAATGAATCAGGCTTTCATGACTCGCAAATTACTCCTCCATTAGCTGAAGGCCTCAGCTCCCTCCCTCTACTCCTCCTCTCTCTCTCTCCCCTCACTGCTACAAACAGGAGACTTGTTGTTGACGTGTTGTGATGAGCACAGCTCTCCCTGTCTGATTTCTCCGCCGTCAGCACGGACACGGCTGGCTTTACGGGGCGTGAGTTCAGGTGGAACGGGAGAAAGGTCCTCCCAGCGGGTGCGGAATCAGGTAGGAAGTGCAGTAACTTTGTTTTGACACTCCAGATTTATTGGAAGTGGCACCGCAGTGTAGCATGAATAAACACACTGCCAGCTTGGCAGGAACAAAGCAGGTTGCACAACGAATGGAAGAGCAGAAGGAGAAAACCTGCTGCTCCCTCCGAGAGTCAGGTTCCCTTTTCTGTCAAAGTCCTTCACTGAGAGAGATAAGAGCAGGAGGGGGGGGGGGGGGCTGAGGAGGGAGACGAGGAAAAGCAAGAAGAGGAGAGAAGAGGAGAGGAGCAGCCTCAGGGGCCAGACAGCCATCTGCAGACTTCAGCTGGGGTCATCTCATCTGTCAGTCAGAGCTGAAGACGCCGTCCTCACACACACACACACACACACACACACACAGCTGCTCTAAGACCTGCAGGACGTCCCAAGAGATCCTGAAAACTTCTGTCAACAGAGATCACAAATAAAATCAAAGAGGAAGTCCTTCTTTAATCTCTCTCGCAGCGCCGCCTTTACACGGCAGGGTCCACAACAAAAGCTCTGAAAATACCCCTCTGACTGGCGTCAAAGGTCTTTTAACAGGCTGGCCTGGGCCGCCGCGCTGGCCCTCAGACAGATTTATGTCCTCGTAATAATAATCAGCCTCCTACTGTTACCCTGCGAAACATTCCTCTGTTTGAAGAAAGACATGTTAATTCAATTATAAACACCTCTTCTCATGCTAGAGGCACCCGGGGATCTATTCTGGGCGTGCGGCGGGCTGCTCCGTGTGGCGGAGCTCGGGTTGGTTTGTGGGTTTCATTATTGAACACATGAACGATGGTTTCGGGCTGTAAAGGCCCATCCTCGTGTCGCTCTGCTGGCTGAAAACGTTACAGCCGCTAATGAGCTTCCATCATGTGGGACGGTTGAAGCAAATTAAGCGATCTTTAGGGAGAGCCCTGAGCTTGATGTATGTGCAGAGCCTGAGTAAATAGAGGCTCGTATGAAGGCAAACAGCTTCCAGAGCGCTCTGTAACTCAATCTAACACCCTGACACCGACCCTGGTGCACCTCCAAGAACCTGAGTCTGAGGAAAACCCGCCTGACCCGCAGCCTCGCTGTCTCTGTTTACAAGGCGACATATGTGGCAGTCTGCGTGTAATAAAGCCGGTTTATTGCAGCAGCTGAGAGAAAATGCTGGACTAAATGCCTCCAGTGAAAGTCCATCTGTGTCACATGTGTACAGTGGAGCACCTATCACGGTTTCTGCATTATCAAGCATGCCAGGGCTCCCCTGGGTGCAGAGATCTGTCAGAAATGTCCTTTACAGTAGCGCAGACATGCACACGTGTGTGTGCAGGTGCGTCTGCGCTGCAGGATTTCACATGTTTCTGATTTTAATGCATCAAAGAGCCTCATTGGAGGAGAAGCTTCTGTGTCATGATTACTTTAAATATGATCTCTGAATGACTTCATGTAGTCCAGCCAATCAGGACATGCGGACCCTCAGCTCAATGATCCGACACACGTTTGATGATCCAGCCTCACTTGCACATGCGCAGCACGAACTGATGCACTTCAGGGTTGAATGGACTCGGATCGTTTAGTGAAAGTAACAAGAGGCAGAATTTACCTACGGAGTCAATGTCCAGTAGCCGCTGGAGGTCGCTGATGCTGTGGATTTCACTGTGCGACAGTCTGTCTATCAGCTCCTGGGGAAACTCCACTTCCTTCTGAGAGGGTGTGTGTGTGTGTGTGTGAGAGAGAGAGAGAGGGAGAGAGAGAGAGAGAGGGAGAGGGTGAGAGAAATCAAACAAGAGACATAAAGATTAGCTTTTGCAGCAACATGTGTGTAATTCTTTGACTGTGCAAATAAACGAGCATCACCAGCTCTGAAACAGCGCGCGGAGCTGCGCGGACTCCACACACACACACACACACACACACACACATTCACACATGAGGGGGGGGGGAAGTTGTGCAGTGTCCTCTTGAGAAACGAAGAGAGCGCTTTGCTTTACATGTTCAGACTTTTACGCATGACTGTTGGAAATCCTGCACGAATCAAACTTTAGCTTCTGTCTCTGAGCGCTGACTGGATGCTGAGCGTCTTATTCTGAGGGTGAGATGGTCTCCCCCCTCCTCCCCCCTTCCCCCCCTCCCCTCCTCGACACTTTGCACTTGTTGCGGTCTTGCATGCGCCTCAAACTGAGCAAACCGTCCGCTCTTACAGGAACAGAGGCTATTTATATCGCCCGGAGCGGTTCCCATGAAAGCGCTTAGCCCAACCAAAACGTTTGCCCAGTTGGCTCAGGCTACAAACAGATTTGGCACAAACGCCAAAAATAACTGAGATGTGCGTCCAAGTGCAGCGTTATGTTGGTTCTCAAAAGCGTGTTGTCACTGGCCCTCATGGGAGGTGGAGGGATTCGTTCATGCGACTAATAATATTTAAAAAAAACCATCTTGACTCAAAGACTTTCATCTGCGGCACCTTTCAGATCAGTAAATATTTTATTCTGAAGCAAAAATGACTTTTTAAAGTCAGCTCTGATCTCTCAGCCTGACTGAGGACTTTAAATCAGAACCTGGACTCGTTACTCTGCAGCTCTCTCACTCCGGGCACCGTGTCATGGTGTACCATGAAATGCGCGCTCTGTGGGAACCGTGCACCCTCACAGAATAAACCCCTGCAGCACTGTGTTAAGGCGCACACACACATATACAGAGAGTGAGAGAGGGAGAGAGAGGGAGAGAGAGAGAGTCCTGGCAACTTTACCTCAGAGGTGGCCAGTAACAGGTACGTGGTCCACAGCAGGAAGTAACAAAGTATGGTTCTCATCTCCTTTTAATTTCGATTTAACCCCAAACAGGAAAAAGCTGCTGTTCTGTAGGAGCCCCTGAATCGCTCCTGGCCCCACAGGATCCACAACCATCCCCAGCCCGGGGAGAGAATCCGGGGTGTCAGAGCTGCTCAGCGGGCTCGGTCAGACTCCTGCTTAACTGGTTTTTGTAAAAGCTGAAGAGTCTGGAAGGTTCCTCTTCTTACTCACTCCGGACAAGCCCTGAGCGGCAGCCTGACATGGAGCTCCTCAGGCGCAAGTGGAACAATCCCTGCGGAAGAGCCTGACGCGCATTGCACTTGTCCTTCACCCTGTTAGAAACGGCTTCAAACTTCAGCTCAGTTTACAAAAAAAGTCAAACAAAAAAAAAAAGAAGCGCCAGTTGAAGAATTACGCGCGAATAAGAGCGTAAGTTTGTATGAATGTGTGAAATAGTCCTTTAGCGTATATTCCAAACGAGCAGATCCTCTCAGACGGTCTCAGAGCAGAGGGTTGTCCGTGTTGGGCTGTCCACAGCTCGTCTCGCAGCAGCAGTGCGCACAGCTCCTTGGCTGTGTGGGACTCGGAGTGCAGTCAGAGCGCCTCTGAGCTGCTGGTTATAGAGAGCCAGCAGCTCCGTGCCCGTTGCGCCTCCCCTCGCGTTTCGGTGATCGTGCATCTATGCAGCGAGGGGGAGCTGGTTGGCTGACGGGATGACTTAAGACTCCAGAGTTTGTTCCCCACCCCCACCGCCCCCCCCCCCCCCCTCCTCCTCCTCCTCCAGCCTGTGTGTGCGTACATGTTCTGGAGTCCATTCACAGATTCAGGCTGAGCAAAAACTGTTCAAACCAAGACCAGAAGGCCAGATACGGATCAGCGGTCTGTGAGGGAAAAGTGTCTGAGTGGCGTTTAAGGATAAACAGGATGACGCGCAATTTATGCGTCACTTTGATGAAATTTAAAATGTTATAAATCTCACAGAGGAGAGCAACATGTGACAACATGTGACCTTAAGATCAACTTTTTAAAGTTAAAGGTTCAAGAATGATAAAAACAGTGAAAACAGTCAGCTCTTACTGTGTTTTTAAAATGTTGTTAAACATGTCAAGAAATTAGTAAGATTGTAAGAATGATCCAAGCGTGTCTTACCTGTTCAACACCTGTAGGTGTGGACATCATGTTGGCCCACAGGAAGCAGCTAGTTTACGGCAGGTTAACGACACTCTGGTCCTAACTTGTCATCAGGAAGCCGGAGGCTGTGCTGCGCTGGGAGGTCCAAGAGAAGAGCCTGAGGGACCGATAAAGGAGACATACCTGCAGACAGCGCACACACACACACACACACATTAGCCAGAGGTGACAATCAGCAGGGAGCCAGAGGTCAGCCAACCAGGTGGTCTGCCCTCCACCTTGTCCATTCAGCTGGATCACAGTGATAGGCCTGCCCGGGGCTGTTGTGGCTGGAAACACTTTGATGGAGAGAGAGAGCAGCAGCAGCAGCTGGGGGAGGAATTAATGTGGCTGCTTTAACGGGTCTATGAAGCTCATTTAAAGATGGTACCTGCAGAGCTGCAGAGCTGCAGAGCTGCAGAGCTGCAGAGGGAAGGTTCGAGCTGTGAGGCACAGCCGTCTCTGATCCACCTCACTGCCACCATCACTCAGTCCTCAGAGCATCTCTGAGGAACATCACAGATATATTCAACATCACGATGCTACAACAGAAGGAACGACACGAGCCGGTGACAGCTAGGTTCATCATCATCATCATCATTTTTAAGTGTCTCTGTGTCGTCATGGTTACACCACAGGTCAGCCTCCCTGCTGTCTGGAGCTTCACTCTCACTGGAGTCATGAATCATGACTCTTCATGGTGCATCATGGTGTGTGTGTGTGGGGGGGGGGGGTCAGAGAGGAAGAGGTGAGTCAGAGGAAAGAGGTCTTCATAATTTCCTGTCTGACAGAGCGTGATGTTATGTTTCATACTGAACAGTGTCCTGTGGTATCAGATGGGATCTCACTGTGTTGTATTATTTCATCCTGTATAACTGTGTTTATCTTTTAATGTGACAGATTGTTTGGTATTCAGATCTGATCTCATTTTATCCCACACAAATTATAATGAATGAATTCATGATGTATCATGTTCTGTTGCTTCAGATTATTTTATTGATTTTTATTTGTCTGCATTATTCTATTATTATATTAAACACCGGGCTGCACGGTAGCGCAGCTGTTAGAGCTCTTGCTTCACAGCAAGAAGGTCGCCGGTTCAAATCCCGGTTCGGGCACAGTGTGCCTTTCTGTGTGGAGTTTGCATGTTCTCCCCGTGCATGCGTGGGTTCTCCCCGGGTACTCCGGTTTCCTCCCACAGTCCAAAAACATGCTCACTAGGTCAATTGGAGAATCTAAATTGCCCGTAGGAGTGAGTGCCAGCGTGAATGGTTGTCTGTATTTCTGTGTCAGCCCTGCGATTGACTGGCGTCCAGTCCAGGGTGTACCCTGCCTCTCGCCCTCAGCCAGCTGGGATAGGCTCCAGCCACCCGTGACCCTGAACAGGAGGAGCGGTATAGAAAATGGATGGATATTTAACACCATGAGGAGTCAACTCCTCCTGACGTTAACGCAGTTTTTATCTTGCAGATGAAACTTCTAGACCAGCAAACTTTATTTATTGGACAGTTCCTACTCTACGCCAGAGGGGGCAGTGCAACACCTATATGACTGTTGATTTGTACCCCATTTAATCTTTGTGGAAATCCCTGTGACGAAAAATTACTGAGTCACATGTGGCACACATGCACTTATCAAATCACATCGTACCGTATCATATCTCATCGTATCGTTCCTCATCGTAACGTCTGTTTTTGTATTTCATGTTATCGTGTTGTATCATATCAAACAGGACAGAAACATTAATGTCGCTCAAACGGAGCTGAAAGCTCTCTCCTCTCTGCTTTTATCTCTCTGGTGATGTGACAAACGTAGGAAAGCTTCCTTTGAGGTGAGTTTTTACCTTTTTTTCATTTGATTTGGTGATGTATAGACATAAATATTCTTCGATGCTTTCAAACCCTCCAGTGTTTTTTGGGGGGGCTGTGAAGGAAGTTCAGTTGAGACTTCAAACCAAGTTTTCTTTTATGAGAAAAGGCTGAATACTCTTTTTTTTCATGAACAGCACATTAAAGAAGCCGTCTTGAGATTATTTTGTTGAAATATAATCTGTTTAATCTTGAGGTGTTGGGAAAATGAAACGATTACAAAGATGATGGAGGGTACGCTCTACGGTCTCTTCCTCTCCCTCCGTCTCTTCTGTGTGAGCTGTTAGAAACATGTTTACTCGCAACCAGGCTCTGTGTACCTAACAACATTAACCCCATTAAATGCTTTTATAGCTGCTGCTGCACAGTAAATCGAAGCCATAAAGACGCAGCAGAGAAGACGCTCTCTGAGTGAGCAGATGACTCCCGTTTCTCCCCCCCCCCTGAGGCCGCGCAGAGCTCCCGGTGAGAAATGCTGGAAAGAAGCCGTCAAAGTTTCTAAGAATGTGGTGGATGTGAGCGGCTCTGCCTCGAGGGGGGATCGTAGAGCCCCGGTCTGGATGACGTGTGTCTGCTCTCATCATGGTGGGAAGGAGGAATAACCTTTAGAGCCGGAATTCATCACCCTGGAAAGTGAGGTGTTCTTAAGAATCCAGAGCGTAGCTTCAGATCTCTTTCTGGTCTCAACCTTTAAGTCATTTAAATTTGTCAAAACCTCATGAAGGACGTGTGTCACAAAGTGCTCACACCTGTCTGGGTTTATTTGACGTTAACAGCCAGGTATCTCGGTGTGGTAAGTGTTATAACAAACACATTATCATCCATAACTCGATCTCCGCCTGATCCCAGCTGCAGCTGAACTCTGACCTGCACAGAAAGCAAAGAATCTCACACTTCAGAGCTCCGAGGAACCATAAAAAGATAGCAGAGCCCACAATAGAAACTCAGAGCGCTGATAGCTCCGCCTCCTCCGGCGTTATGACCCCTGCGACTGTTTCATTTCCACGCCAGTGACAGCTATTACATATTTTCCACCGGGCATCCCCGCTCTGCGACACCTCATAACGCGTGGATCGCCTTTGCAACAGAGTGTCTCCCTCAGCGCCCGCCCAGCCACATCATAAGCACGTTGCATGAGTCACGGACAGAAGGAGCAGGTCCTCTGCAAGGAGCTGAGAGGTCTCCTCCCTCCTCCTCAGGGGAGAATTAGCTCCTCGAACTCAGGCTCAAAGCAGCTCATCAGCTCCATGATGACAAAGTTGAATCTATTAGTGGGTTGTGTGTGTGTGTGTGTGTGTTGGTGCTTTTAGTGGGGAGCTGTGTGTTCTTGACACAAGCGTGTGTCTTGTAATAGGCCCATTAGAAACAGCGGTCACATTTATGGTTGGGTTACTCATGCACAGAGAGAGAGAGAGAGAGAGAGAGAGAGAGAGAGAGAGAGAGAGAGAGAGAGAGGAGGGTAAGTAATTCAGGTGAAATTTCCCAGGAGCAAAGGTGCATTCCTGAGGCTGGTAGCGATATAGATTGGACTTGGAAATTATCCAGAGCAGAGTGCATATCCAGGGCAACTTCTGCACACATAAACAAGCAGCCACACAGCAGTCACACGATCACACGGCGCAAAGAAGGAAAAAAAAAAAAGGCTGAAACGCTCTAACTGCCTTTCACAGGGAGGCCAAGAACAGCAGCCTGACTTACAGCTGGAGCTGCACGCAGCTGCTCTTTTACAGGACGATTACTGGCAGCCTTCATCTCTCTCACATCCACAGTCACCTGAATGAAGTGCTCTGTGGGGCCTCCCTGCACTCCTCCAGACCCCTCTCTCTCCCTTTAAAGCACTGTAGGTGTGCAGGCATTAAAAGCAGCACAATGCCCGACTGCTCTTTCATGAGTCACAAAAGCTCCGTCGAGTTCACCTCTGGGATCAGAAATCGCGCCACACGCACACATAAACGCACCGAGCTGGTGGAAGAGGTATGTGAGGCAGCCCCCCCCCAGCTGCAACACATTACACGTTACAGCAGCACACTTCAGCAGTTAAGGGACCGCGGCATCCTCTCTGAGTGATCTCCAGATCCGTCAGGCTGCGGTCTGCTCCTGTCGTAACGCTGCCTCCACTTCTCATTCTGTGCTCCTCTGTGAAAGCCATCCGCAGCTATAAAAAGGGCTTTTTGGTGCGAGGGAGAAATGACACCAGTGAGAGAAGTTTCCTGGAACACAGTGGAAGAAATCCCACATTGTGTTTGCAATTTCACTCAGTCCAGCTCCGGTGCATTCAGGAGGGCTGCAGAGGTCAGAGAGGTGAGACGATCACCAACCTGGAGAACACCAGGGAGGATGCAGAGTCTCAGTGGAGACGGCATCCAGTGCAGGGTCTGATATGAAATGCTCTCATGTATTTTGTGTGAACTGGGGCTGCCCTGCCTCCTTCCTCTTGGAAGCAAAAATAAGAGCTAAGGTGCATTACTGTAGCCAAACAAACACGCTAACATGCCCTCCTGGGAGCAACGGCTTCCATGGCTGTTTAAAACATGATAAAACTCTCCTCTTAGGAGCCAAACAAACACGCTAACGTGCCCTTCAAAAAGTCTGAGCACGCCGCGGACTTCACATAAAGTAACCCTGAAATATCTGTGCAGGATGTGTGGGGGATGGTTTTTGTTTGTGTATTTATTTGATGCTAAGGCTAGCATCATGTCCAAACGCCATGCAGCCTGGGCAAGCATCAGCAGGCGACGCAGAGCACGCCACGCAGAGCAGGCCTCGCAGAGCAGGCCACGCAGAGCACGCCACGTAGAGCAGGCCACACAGAGCAGGCCACGCAGAGCACGCCACCAAGAGCACGCCACGCAGAGCAGGCCTCGCAGAGCACGCCACGTAGAGCAGGCCACACAGAGCACGCCACCAAGAGCACGCCACGCAGAGCAGGCCTCGCAGAGCACGCCACGTAGAGCACGCCACGCAGAGCACGCCACTCAGAGCACGCCACGCAGAGCACGCCACGCAGAGCAGGCCACGCAGAGCACGCCACACAGAGCAGGCCACGCAGAGCACGCCACCAAGAGCACGCCACGCAGAGCACGCCACGCAGAGCACGCCACGCAGAGCACGCCATGCAGAGCACGCCACGCAGAGCACACAATCATCGTATCACAGGAAGTGTTCAGCAGGGTTCGGGTCAGGATTTCAGGTAAAGGTGATAATCTCACTTTCAGTCGGTGCATCATGATCCCTGTTTGACATAATCTGAACTGTTCCTTTAAGGCTAAGCTCCAAACACACACATATATGCATGTTTATTAAACCACTGATGGACTGTACGTATGTAAAGGACTCCATACTGATGAGACAATCAGATAAACTCACACCTACAGTCGCTCACCTGCACTCTCTCCTTCACATTCTCCAATTTCCAGGAACGGACAGACAGACAGACATGAAGCAATTCAGGCACAAGTCCTCACATGCAGCTCCCCGTCCCCCCGTCCCCCCGTCCCCCCGTCCTCGCTCCTTTTCCACGTAAAACACTACCTCTTTCTTCTCTATGAACAAAAAAAAAAAAACACTCTTTTTGTACACACACACACACACACACACACACACACACACAGAAAACAGGGGACTTCCAGGGACTGAGAAATAGCAGCATAATTGCCGGTGCTCTGTTGTCTATCAAGCCCTGACCTTTTCAACATGTGTGTGCCGTGTTGGGAGCAGTGGGAACCGGCGAGGAGGAAGACGGGGTCTCCCCGTCTCTGTGGTGGTCTGACCCAGTCTAACCCCCTTATTTCTTCACTCTGACTAACACCCCCCCCCCAAAAAAAAATGGTGGGAACTCCCACTGTGCCGCCGTGTTCTGCGGGTTCGGGGAGGGAGGACACAGCTCACCCACAAATCAGGCTGCTGGCAGGAGGACATCAAAGGAGGGACAGGGGGACACAGAGCGACCCTGTCTGACTGTCGTCCCAAGAGGTCTGTGTGTGGAGCCCGGACAGTATAGTGGCACAAACGAACTAACTTTCTGTTCGTGCCAGTGGGAAAACAGCAGAGTAGTATTGCCTTACATGAATCTGGCCCTGAAATACGGACATTAAAGACTGGAACATACACAGGGACGTACTCATAACAAACAGAGAGGACACTTTTAGGATTATGCGCCCGCTGGTACGGAGAAAAAAATGTCTTTGACTGGCTGGGAAAAGTTATCCAAACAAATATCAGGAAAGCAATATAGAGAGCAAAAACTAATAAAAATATATATTTATCACGAGCAAAATGTGGCCCTCAGAGGCCCCCTGAAGAGCCGTCTTTGCGTCGCTTCATGACAGACGAGCTCAGCCCTCAGAGGGGGCCAACGGGACTGTCCTCAGAAAAGTATTAGGAGCTTTTAAGCCCATAATTACACCAATTGGCATGTCAGATGGGGCTTTCACTTCGTTATTTACCCTTCCTTCTCTCCTTGTCTTTCACTCGCCAACCCCCCCACCCCCTCTCTCCATCAATGCTGATGATGCACGGGCCTGGAGACGGAGGAACTACTAGAGGAAGTGATGAGGATGGTGGTGGTGATGTGCGGGAAAAGGATTGAATCAAAGAAACCCCCCCAGATTAAAAACCAGTTTCAGGCTCCAGTTTGAAGCACCTGATCATCTGCTACAGACGTTCCACAACAACGACTGACGGAGCCATAAAAGCTCTCATACTCCAGGAAAAAAACCCTCCGAGTTTATGGGACGACTGTGATGCTGTTTTGTACGCACTGTGGAAACAATTAGCGGTATTAATAAAAGCCCCCCCGCCAAGAGAGCGCACCACCGGCTGGTCTGGAAACAGCCCTGTACCAGCCTTTAAACATCATCACAGCCTCCTGGATTAACCCTGCTGGTATCTGAGGCCTCTGGGGCTGCAGCTTTCAAAGTGAGGTCACATGAGGTGCTTGTCAACAGTTAGTTACCCACAGAGAGAGCCAGCCAGCTCAGCTTCCTGAGAAACCCACAGACTGTGACATAACAATCATAAAATGATATAAAAAGCTGATGCCGACCAAAAACAAACAACAGACGTCAGCAAACAGCAGAGAGCCTGCAGGTGCAGCTCAGGTGAGCCGAGCGAGGAGGAGCCGATCCATCCACACGTCACAGCCAGGCTTTAAAATCAGCTCCAACGCCTCTGCACAGGTACAGACCAGCACTGCCAGAGAGGTCAGGGGCCAGTCTAGAGTCTGTGGGGGCCCAGATAAAAAAATCCAGCGGGGGCCCCTCCAATCAGCATTTATCACCATCCTGTTATAAAATGAACACTTTATATTTTTAAAGCTCTAATGTGAAGAATAAAAACAACCATTTCAAAAATATAAACACAATGAAAAACAGAACAAAGAAAACAAAATAAAATCATTAAAAAACAACTGAAAAAGAAATCCTTTTCAGCTAGCTAGCTAAGCTAGCTAAGCTAGCTAAGCTAGCTAAACTAGCTAAGCAAGCTAAACTAGCTAAGCTAGCTAAGATAGCTAAACTAGCTAAGCAAGCTAAGCTAGCTCAGATAGCTAAGATAGCTAAGATAGCTAAACTAGCTAAGCAAGCTAAACTAGCTAAGCTAGCTAAGATAGCTAAACTAGCTAAGCAAGATAAACTAGCTAAGCTAGCTAAGATAGCTAAGATAGCTAAGATAGCTAAACTAGCTAAGCTAGCTAAGATAGCTAAGATAGCTAAACTAGCTAAGCAAGCTAAACTAGCTAATCTAGCTAAGATAGCTAAACTAGCTAAGCAAGCTTAACTAGCTAAGCTAGCTAAGATAGCTAAGATAGCTAAACTAGCTAAGCAAGCTAAACTAGCTAAGCTAGCTAAGATAGCTAAGATAGCTAAGCTAGCTAAGCTTTAGCTTTAGCTTTCATTTAAAAAAGTGCATTCAGCGCTTAGCAGCAGCTAGCTCACCAAGATGTGGCATGGGGCCCCGTTAGGGGGTCTGAGTGTGTCTACTGTCATTGCATTAAGTTGTGGGTCGCTGCTGGAGGTTGAAGTTCGTCAGCTCCTCGAGGGCCCCCCTTAGGATTCTGGGTCCCAAAGTGTGGACACGTCTCTGACCGCCGTCCCCGTCCCACACGTGTTCCACCAAAGCTGGAAGCCCTGATGCAGAGAGCGGCTCTCTGAGGACGTGTGTGTGTGTGTGTGTGTGTGTGAATATTTGTGTACTCTGAGGTTTGTTGTAGGATCTGAGAGTCACATTAGAAAAATAACATTTTTGGGTCCCTGAGACTTTGATGCCTGCCCACACCGTCATTATGGTAGACAGAGCAGAACCATAATAACACCTCCTCCTCCTCCTCCTCCTCCTCTTCTCCAAGGACTCCAGATGAAGTGTCAAAATCCCAAAGCAGGAGGAGATCACAACAAACTGATTCTGAACAGGAAGTGGCTCCATTATGGGCTTAAAGATAGGAGCGAGTGCTCTCTGGTTACAGCACTCTCTCAAATCCACACATTCCTGCAGGGTTTAGGGCGAGCCGGGTCACCCCTGTGGACTCTGCACCCCAGCCACTGCCTCAGCCCAGGGGCACGGCTCAGGGTGGATTTGAGGGGGGGGGATCCTTGAAGAGGGGCTGGGAGATGTGTGGATTTCTGGGGTGGCCCGGTCATCAGGAGCTGCTTGACAGCCTTTGTCTTGTGACTTTGCACACCTGCAGTGAGAGGATGTGTGATGGGGGATGAGATAAACGCTCAGGGATGAGAGGGTGGACTTAGAGGAGCTGTCACACTTAATGAAGACTGGAAACAGGTTCAGTCCTGATGAAGAGGACGAATGTTACACAAACGTTCAAACAGCTGAAGAAATTTCAGACATCAAGTTTGAACAAAATGAAGAAACATCTCTCATCGTGATGAGAGTGATGAGAACAGAGCTCCGCACTTGAGCCCCCGATGATTCCCCCGATGATTCCTCAGAGAGTGGGCAGCTCTGGAAAAGAAACAATCGAGTCGATTGCTGAGCTGCCTCTCACGGGAGTGGAGTCACATTCAAAGTGAAGAGCCGGATTGTGCTGGGTCCAGATCCACGTAGGCTGGAGATGCAGAGTCATGTGCAGTGTGGAATATCTGGCTCAGAAAAATGTCACCGAGCGTTTTTTTCCCCCTCGAGCTGAAAATCAGGAGAACATTTCGGTCTTTTGTTTGTTTTTTCTACACTTCAGTCGGAGGCGAGTCACCGTGGCTCTGCAGGCTGGGAATTGCTTTGAAACTGAGGCCAAAATTGAGGCGATGTCGGGGGGGGGGTTGGGGGGTTGAGGGGGGGGCTGGTCTCAGTGTTGGTAAATGTATACAAGTGAATTATTTACTTGTCGTCCGGCAGGAAATGAGGAACGATAACAAGCTTGGGAAAGAAAAGCAGAAAAACAAACAGATTGTATCTCATCCCCTTGTTCGTTTCTTGCTTTCTCTCTTTCTCTCTCGTTCCTTTTTTCTGGGGGGGTGTGTGTGCATGCAGACAGCCGTGTTCTGCAGACACACTTGGCAAGAAACGTCTTTGAACAGGAGCAGGAGGAGGAAATGAGTCTGAAGTCGATCATTTCCAATTTTGGCAGAGTGCTACAAATATAACTTTGGCATGACTCGCTGTTTGCTGCAGTTTGCTGTCATCATCTCAGGCTTTGGCATTCCACGTAGGCACGTGGAAAGGCAGGGAGCTCCTCAAACAAAGCCATGTCGACTGAAATGTTTGTAGCCTGCAGTTGTTGCTTTCCAAACCTTCCATCTTTGAGCATCTCCGGCTCCCGTCAAACTGTAAACGCCCACCAAGTCATCCCAGCCCCGCTGGGGGGGGGGGGGGGGGTTGGAGTGGGGGGGGGGGGGGGGGGGCTGCTGGTTTAACTGGACCTTGTGATGATCTCCTGACCCAAATTTTGACTCTCCTTCTCCCCCTGACCTCAGCTTTCCACCCCCTCTCATCCCTAACCTTTCAATCCCATCAGCCTTACTGTTGTTCAATCACCTGTGACCAGGCCTGGGCGGCGGCCTTTGACCCCAGGAGGTCACGATTAGAGCCCAGAATCCCAGCAGTAGAAGAGGGGACCAGTCAGAGATGAGAGCTGTGACCCAGACTCTGAAAACAGTCTCACCCGATATGTCGACGAGCAAAGAGCTGCGTATCAAAGGCTTGGGTCATTAGCGCGGGCTGTTCGGGGTTAATTTTTCCCATCAGGGTGTGGGGATCATCGAGGAGAGGGACGGCAGCCGGACTCCATGGAGGATGGAGCCTGATGTGGACCGACTCTTTAATTAGCTTACAGCTAGAGCAGAAGAAGACAGGAAACAAAAGAGAGAGAACGAGGGAGAGAGAGGGGGTAAGGGTCGCACGCCCACGGCTGTGCTCACTGTGCCAAATCTAAATATGTAGCACCAAATAAAACCTCCTCTCATGAGACCATGGGTGGCTCGGTATGAGATGCAGCAAACACTCAAACCAAATCACTCCCAGACATCTTATCTTGTAAATTTTTTGGCAGCTCTCATAAAAAAAGTTGGAATTTGGAGGGATGCCCTCATGAAGCTGTCCGATTAATGAGGAGGCAACATGTTCCCATGCTGGACTGAATTCTTAAAAACGTATCTCTGTGGTTCTCAGTGGATTTCACACCACCGAGGACCCCACTTAAAAACCACATCCCTCCTCCTGCATGCTCCTCGCCTCCTCCACCTCTCTGCCTGTGCGCTCTGCAGCCCCTCCACACAAACCCCCACAAGTTTGTCTTCTGAGTTATTTGGACGACCAGCTTCACAGGAGTCCTGCGCCGGAGTCGGACTACAGTGTGGGAGTTGTAGCGGAGCCAAGATGCAGTAGCCAAACAGGGATGGAGGGAGGAGAGAGGGGGTGGAAGTGCTGCAGGGGTCATCCATCCTCCGGAGCCTCAGCTCCTGCTGCCTCCTCCTCTCATGGACCACTTTAAACTTGGCACAGGCCTGAATGCATGTGACGTGTAATCTGAATGGAACACATGTTTCTCGTGCTAACGTCTTTGCTCTGATGACGTCTACAACAAACTCTATTTCATTAAACAGGTTCCATCATTTGTTCCAGAATAATCACAGATTAGAATTTGCAGTTTTTGTGCAGATTTCTTAAACGTGAAGTTTAACTCTACAAAACATGTTCAGAGTTCTGAAGCAAATCGATCGGTGCAGCCATGTTGGAAATGGGACAGGCTTTGGGTCTCCACGCTAACGGATGTAGGACGCCCGCCTGTCAATCAGCTGAGCTGAGCTTCTGATTGGGTGAACTCGCGATCTTAATTTTTTTTAAACTGCAGAATTAGAAAAAAAATGGCTGCTTGTGTTTGTGTCAGTCAGGACTTGAAACGTGAAGCTCGGCTCTCCTGGATAAACGTTTCTGCTGTCAGTGTTTCAGGGACTACAGAAGCTGTGTGATGGATTATGAAGCCATCGGAGCGTGAAAGACTCAGGCGGTCGTAATCAAAACTTGGTAAAGCAGTGTGTGAAAGTGTGTGTTTTCTGGTATTAGCTCTGGCACTGTGCCACCGTATCAAGGCTCCATCTTACTATTTGTGCAGAACTGCCAAGTTTGTCCTCAACTGGCCCACCCAGCAGGGCCCAGGACTAATCAGGTGCTCTGGACACACACACAGACGTTCACTCTCCAACAGGTCATCTCAGTTTTCACCTGTTATCAAAAAAAGTTTGTTTTCAGTGATTTTTACTTTATTTTAACTCTGACCTCACAGCTCCCTCCAGGGCGACACTTCGTTCTCCCAGAGGAGGATTTGTTGCCTGTTATAGAAGCATCCAAACACGGTCTTGGATTTACTTTAAAACTCTAAAAAGTTACCGTCATCAAAATCCCAACTCAGCTTCCTCTGAGCACCATCTTTAAATCAAAGAACATTTCCCTGATTTCAGCCGTTGATCCGTCTGGGGATGTTTAATTACCAACTATTTCAAGCTGTAATTTTAAGCAGATGTTTCAGCGGACACATCAGCTGCATCCTGTGAGAGAAGCAACAGGAAAGATGAAGCTGTGATGCACGAAAAGGCAGCGGCGTGCTCCGCCACGATGCACACATGGAGCCATGAGGAGGTCCAGGAGGAGGAACGAGTGACACAACATGTAAGTGGGAGCAGCCATCATATTCAATACACGTCTGCTTTTATTCACTGATGAGGAGGCCTCGTTCGTTCAGGACGGGTATCAAACCCAGAACAGAGAGAGAGAGAGAGAGAGAGAGAGAGAGAGAGAGACACCTTTAAGAAATCACATGATGAGCTGTGTTGTTCGTGTGTCATGTAGTGGAGAGACTTCCAATCAGCGAAGAAGACGGCTGCTTGAAACCTTCCTACAGCTAGCTTAAAGCTAGCCCCCCATAATCCATTAAAAAAACAACCTACAGTCAGTTTCAATGAGCTTGGAGGCTAAAACTGGAGGTAAGAAAAGAGATGACTAAAAGGAAAGATACTATTCAAGTACAATGGATCAGACGACACCAACGCTAACCTGCTAACCATGACAACACGCTCCGGCCTGGATGCTATTAGCAAGGAAATGCGCAACTTCAAATCCAAAATGAAAAAAGTTCAACTGCTCAGAAATGTATGTCAGGCCTTCAGAATGTCTCACTGATCAGGTCATGTCCTGTAGTTAAAGGGTGTTGCCATGGTGATATGTAAAACTCTGATGTCTCGCCATGAACCAGGAGGTCATCAAAGCTCTTTCATACAAGGTCCAATGAGCTTCAAATTCAAACACATGATAAAGGTCCACCTCCCGACACATCTGCTACTGCAATAGCGCCACCCTCTGGAAATGCATGGTGGTGTCTGATCTCTGGCACGGAAACCCAACCGTAACTCGCCACCAAGAACTACGAATGTGAACTTTCATGTGGGCACTAAACTCAGCGGCGAGTCGGGGTGCATTCCTGAGTTGATTTAACGGGCATTAAGATGAAGAGGAATGTGTCAAAGCCGCAGAGGCTTTAGCCCACTGCAGCGCGAACCAGCTGGGAGGAGCTCTGAGACGCTTTGACATCTCTGACTGACAGATGAGTGACACTCAGCTCCATGTGAGGAGGACGGAGAGCAGAGGAGAAAACAGAGGAGAAAACAGAGGAGAAAACAGAGGAGACAGGGTGGACGAAGAGGTACCTGTTGGAAGAAACGTGAAACGTGATTAAAGGGAACAGTTGGCACTTAGGAGGAGATTAGAGGGGACTACTAGGAGAGAGGCTGGCATGAGATGAGATGAAGGAAGGGATGAGAAAAATAAAGACTCAAATCAAGAGGTTTTCAGAAGCGTATCTTTATTTGCTCAAGATGATTTAATAGTTGAAAGAAAGAGATACAGAATACACAAAGATTCTTTTCTTCCCATTTAATACAACTTCTTCTGCTGGGTCATTTTGTGCTAATTCAACAAGTTACATTAAATCAAAGGAAAGCAACACATGAATAATCTCTACCTCTTTCTGTAATATATATATATATTTATAAGATATAAGTCTTAAAACGGCTAAATCAAACGGCTGGTTTGACCCAGTGTTATGAACTCTAAAGTGGTGCAAAAGCTTCCATCGGTCACGATTCATGATGAAATAAAACCAGCTTCAAAAAGCATCAGCTGACAGCTGTGTGAGTCGGTGTGGAGGATTCAGTCCTGAGACGGTGTAAGCAGATACAGTTTGGTTGTGTGTCATGTCAGTGTGTTCCAGACTCTGCTTTCGTGTGTGTGTGTGTGTGTGTGTGTGTGCTGATAACACTACTGCTCCTTTGGACTACCACAACTCTCAGGTCAGACTCAAAGCGCTGCAGGAAACATCAGAACAGAAAAGGATTGACGTAAATCTGAGTATAAATCCAAACATTTCATCCCCGACAGATAAAAGCACAGAAATGAAAGAAGCAGCCAAGAATTCAACGCAACTCACGCCTCTACATCCAGGCTTCAGGGAGCAGAGACATGTGCAGTGCAGGTCGGATTCGACCTTAAAACGGCAGCACGTGCAGCCACAGGTACAAAAAAGTAAAGAAGAAGAAGAAAAAAAAGCACAATCAGAGAGAAAAGAAAGGAGTGCTCACTTTCCCCTGCGGTCATCAACATGTCTGTACCTCCTCTTCCTCTCCTGAATTCATCCGTATCCTTCTTGATTACATGAAAGTGCAAACGTCATGTTGTCAGACTAGAAGCATGCATCGTATACAGATGACACACTGTATTTATGACTCATTTACAGTTGGAGATGCTTCCCTCGCCCTCGTTTTGACGCTCCTGCATGTTGTTGTTGACATAAAGCTACGTGACGGCACAGGTCAAGTCAAAGTTCACGAGGACAAAGAAAAAAAGAAATGTGCAAAACAGAAAAAAAAGAAGAGAAAAACAGCAGGAAATGAGCGCTTTGCCATCACGGATGCACCACCCACATCCTTCACCCCGTGTCCTCACCTCCAGCCCACCCATGGATCAAGACTCTGATGCTGATGCTGCCAACCCCCCTGCTGGTGCTGCCCCCTGCCTCACACGGTGAGGGAGATGAAGCTGTTGTATCTCTGGATGTTCCTCTTCAGGATCTCTGAGCACGGCCCCAGCACGCGCTCAAAGCGGGGCCGGTCCAGCTTCACGCACTTGAGCGGACCACGAGCGACTACGGTGGCTGCCCTGGGACGGTTCAGGAGCAGGGCGATTTCACCTGCGGGGGAGGTAAAACGAATGAAACACTGCGTCTGAATCCGTTCCTGCATCTGTACCCATAATCCACCCTAAAGTTCAGCCCAGCAGTGTGACATCCAAGAGGTGATAATTTTGTGCTTTTCCATGAAAATTTTCTTTAATTGAAGCTGAAATCAGATAAAATACGAAGCAGATATCTTCCAATCGAAACCTTTTGATGTGTGGCGCCAAACTGGGAATGAAAGGCTCCATCAGCCAACAGCCACTCACCAAAGTAATCAGAGGGTCCGAGGCGTCCAACCTCCACGTACTCCTCGTTGTCAGACCTGCGCTGCAGAACAGAGGCTATTCCCTGCAGGACGAAAAGAAAAGAAGAATTTAGAGGAAAGAAAAGAAAAACAGAGAAAAGAGAGAGAAAAGAGAGGGAAACAGGATGAGAAAGGAGGAGGAGGAGGAGGAGGGGGACAGGGGACAGAAAGGAGGAGTTATTTAGCAGGGCTGAAAACCATCAGGAGGATTAAGCCAGGGAGAAATTCCTTTGCTTCATAAGGACACAGGTGCACAGGATTTAGGCCACTTTTCCACGGGACGGACACCTGCTCTTTGGGAAGCACATGAGCAGCAACACAGAGTCAGATACTTCAACGGGGTACGTGATACAAACTCTGATTGGTTCTGCTTTATTTTCTCCAGGGTGCAGTACACACAAACATGGAAGCCTCTTAGAGGCTGAACCCAGGCCTCAGTGTCTCCATCCCATAATCCCCCTTTTATCAACGTTCAGCCGCTAAATGGAAACTACAGTGGCGTCCAGAACTGGGGGAGTTCCAGCAGCGGGCCCCGTGATGACCTGAAAACACGTAAACATGCACACACAACATTTCTCAGCGTTCTTCAGCAGCATGATGCAAGCCTTCACACACACACACACACACACACACACACACACACACACAGACACAGACACACACACAGTCTGGCAACAATAACAAGAAACAGACACAGATGGATGCAGACTACAACACAGACGTTCACACACACACGCAGTGAGAAAAGCAACAGCTGATGTCTGCTGGACTGACGGACGGACTGACGGACGGACTGATTGGACCGGCAGCTTGACCGGAGAGTGTGTGAGTCATCGAAAAAGTAGAACAGAGGAAGTCTGATTTCCGTCCACTCTGCCCAGCAGATGATTGGCCTTCATATCGTCTCTCGCAGCTGTTGACAAACTGTGTGTGAACAAGAACATGACCGAATATCTTCAAAAGTCTGACCCATCAAAAAGTGGACAAAAAAATTCTAACTTTTTGGAACTTAGATTTTTATTAACCCTTTCAACACATTCCACAAAAAAAATATTGCTGTATTATTTTGTGTAGGATTTATTTTTGCGTCATATTTGACACGTTTGGCAGTTTTTTGCAATGTTTTTAGTTAATTTTATAATACATTTGTTTTCTTCAAAGCAAAAAAAAAGACTTATTTTTAAAAATGAGTGACAATTTAGACGTTATTCTCACAACAAATTCTTTAAAAATAAGAACAGATTTTCTTTCTTTCTTTCTTTCTTTCTTTTCAGCTGCCTGTAGTGGAATAATAATCCTCAAGGGGGAAAAATACTTTTTGAAATATTTTTTAAACAGGTTTTAATAAAAAATATTTATCATGTTGATGAGCTAGAGGTCTTTGAAACTTGTGTACATTTTCGGCAATAAAGGGTTAACTTTATGAAAGCTGAACACAGAAATTATTATGCTAATTATTAGCACCATTGCGCAAATTAAATATTAATGCTTTAAAATAAAAAAAGAATAAAAAGAAAAAATACTATGAAAAAAAGAATGACGCCGTCTTCACAGAGACGCCCTGGGAGCACCTTTTCTGTGTCTTGTGGTGGTTGTGACATTATTTTCACTCACGTGTCTGTTTGGTGCTGAACTTTGCTGTGCACGATACAGAGAGCAGAGGAGAGCTGTGAACGTGTGATCCCCCGCCATGTTAATAAGATAAATAACATAAGACTGTTAAAAAGCTAATAACAGGGTATAGACCTGATCTATTAGATAAGTACGCCTCCTCTCCTGCTGTGCGCTGTGCAGAGTGGAAACCTTTAAAAATCTACATGAAACGATAAGTCGGAGCAGCAGCAGGTTCAGAAACCAGCCAGGGGAACTTCCCAGTGTGTCCTGGACCGTGTCTCAAAACAGACCTGACCGCTCCAAATTTCTCTAACTGTCTCTAATCCTCCTCTGCTCCTTCCGCCGACCGGGCTAATAATGTTAATATGAATATAATGAGCTTTAATGAGGAGGGAAAAAAACACACACAGCTCCTGACTGCAGACCCACAGAGGTGAGACTGTTCCAGGGAAATGTGAGCGCTGCTTGAAGTGAGGGAGGAAGGGGAAAGAGGGGGAAGATGCCCTCAATGCCAAACCAAAGTCATGGCTAAGCAGGGTTTGTGTTTGGGGTTGATGCAGCAAATAAGCATGCTAATTTCTAGCATGCTAATATGAATCAATAAAGTGTTTTGTCTTTGTCTTTGTATGTGATTTACGTTCGGTTTGAAATGCTCAACAAATGATAATTGTGTCTAAAATCTTAATTTCTTGGCCACTGAATAAAATGTGTCTGATTAAGGCTGCTGATTAAAGATTAGCTGGTCTAACTGGCTGAACTGATGAGCTCAGACAGTTATCTGAACTGCCCCGAGCACGAGGCCGAAGGCTGAAGACACGAGGCAGATAGTTTCTGTCTGCTCCTCTCGTTCACTTTGTTTTTGTGATAAAAAAAAAAAGTTTTTGCTGTTTTTTTCCTTTGATCCTTTAAAAGCTAGCTTCAAGACACAAACAAATGTTAGCTAGTTAGCCAAGAGTTAGTGGTGGGTTGACTGAAAGCAGTAAAGAGGTCCTATATGTCATGCACATTTGTTAAATGTTGAACACAACTCAAAAATAGATAATTAGCACAAGCTGTTCTGCAATAATTGAACTGGATGGAGACAGAGTAATTGAAGACTATCGCTATTTTAAAGCGGGGGTATTGTGCTAACTTTTGTTTTTTAAACCGTCCCTCTGGCACCCCCGTAGTAGCTTTATATGATTGACAGATTTTATAAACCCTTATTTCATTCTCTGTCTGAGCCGGTTCGTTCTAGCTACTGTCTCTTTAAGGTTCCCCATGCCACAAACCACCTTCTTTCTGATTGGCCAGCCCTCTGGAGGCCTGTCTTAGGCAGAGCTGTTGATAGACCTTGGTGTTTTGGGCTATTTCGGCGATCCTTATGTGGTGACCTGTTCATTTCAGTCAGTTTCCTGGAGATCTAATGAAGATCTGCTGATTTTAGAGCGGACCGTTTTGATCAGTTTACAGATTCAGGGATTTTTACAACATATAAAAATGAAGCGCTTTGAAACACTTAGTGTGGGCATCTGGTTTTCCTATTTAATATTCATGTTTAAAATATGGGGTACAGTATAATACCCTCTCTTTAAGCTCCCCGCCTCCGCAACTACTGGTAGAGGGGAAGGGGCAGCGAAGCCTCAGTGTTTACATCCACTCGATGCCTCTCCTTTCTTTTCACGTCCAAACAAAGACAGTGAGACAGAGCAGCGCTGTGGAGTACAGTAGTGAACAGGCTTCACCCAGTGTGGTCCAGATAAGCATCGCATACTGTACCACCCTAAACTCTGCTCCTCAGACAGTTCTTTTATAAACATGGAGGATCCTCCGAAGGTGCAGAGGACAGCAGGCACGGACGACAGGCGGGGTGAACCAGCAGAGAAGAATGGATGAATGAAAACAAGCAGCAAAAAAAAGCACCAGTGAGAAATCACACACACACACACACACACACCTAAACACACATGCCACACACAGAGCGTAGCGTGTCGGCTCGTGGGGACATGTCAGATGGAGACTCTTGCATGTAGGAAGTAACAGTTGTTAGATCAACAACAGGCACAAAGAGAGAGAGAGAGAGAGAGAGAGAGAGAGGTACAGGCAGAGGTAGGAAAGGTGATATCCTGAGTTCATGAGGCCACCCAGCACCAGCAGCGTCTGCACCTTCTCACTCCAGCGCCAACACACTCAAACACAGAGAGAGGGAGGGAGAGAGAGAGAGAGAGAGAGAGAGAGAGAGAGAGAGAGAGACCGATGGTTCTCCAGGAAACTTCTTTGCAAACACAAATTTCTTCATCTTCTTCTCTCTGAGCTCATAATGACTTCATTCATCATCTGCAGCGATCTTCAGTCCATAAAAGCTATGCTAAGCTACATTAGCTTGATTTGACATGTCCTCCACAGAGGACTCCTCTCCTCCCACTGGGACCCTTCAGATCCCCTCAGTGGGATTACTCTCCATCAATATCTGACGTTTCATTTACTCAGAGGTGAAATCATGGAGTGAGGTGGCTCTCACGCTGTGATTGGAGCTTGAAATCTGCTCATTCAGCTCCTCCTGGTTTGGTAAGCTCATGGTTTAATCTTACGTAACTTTTTTCCCATCGCTGCTTGAAGGAAGGCATCTCGCTCCTGTGCAGCATACTTGTTTGTTTTCGACATAATTTTTCAAAAATTCTCCCTGACAGTTTTTTTTTCCCATCCCTCTTTCTCTGTCCTTTTATTTGCAACATTTTATGTGACGGTGGTGAGACCGCAGATGACAGGGTGCAGGCTGGAAAGTGTGTGAGAGCGAGGGAGAGGCGGCGTGCACGTTCAGCAGAGAAGAAGAAGTGCAGGAAAGGAAAGGATGGAGAGGAAGGTGAACCCGAGCCCCCCCCCCCCCCCCCCCCTCCTCTTCCTGCCCTACTGTAAAAGCTTGTTTATTCAGCACGAGGAAAAAAGAGTGTAAACACGTCTCTTTTGATTCGGGCCCCTTCCTTTCTCCTCCTGGCAGGCAGAGAAAGTGACGTTTCTGTGCCCTCGTTTTGTTGAGCCTCCTCATCAGCAGCATGTGATTTTGTGATTGTGGGGTTTGTCTCTGGCTGATGCTCCAAAACCGCAGAGACAACATGAGGGTGAGAAGAGACGGAGGGAAAGGGGGACGTGAGAAGCTGGAAAACAACAACACGGCGTCCTCAGATAAAGGTGCTGAGGCTGAGGGTCAGACAGCGAGGGGGAACCAATCTGATGTCAGGAAATCTTTACTCCCTCTCTCCCTCTCTCCCATCACATTCACCCGCTCTGAATTAACCTCTCTCTCCTCTATGTCCCCGCTCCTGCCTTTTTGGACTCATCCCTCTCTCCCTCTCTTTTTCCCTCTCTTTTTTCTCCCCCTCATCTCCCTCCCTGGAGGCTGGGTCTGTTGACCCCGTGTGAAAGTCAGCAACACACATTCCACTACAGTCCAGCCCGCTCTGGGAAAGTCAGGCTCTGCTGGATGAGAGATGGAGAGACAGAGAGAGAGAGAGAGAGAGAGAGAGAGAGAGAGAGAGAGAGAGAGAGAGAGAGAGAGAGAGGATGGGAGGGACCTTGAGATGAAAATCAGAGAGAGGCAGCAAAAGAAAAATGATTGAAGAAAATTAAACCCATAAACACTTCTCGTCTCTCCCTCTCGTCTCTCCTCCTCTGGTCTCTTCCTCTCCTCCTCTGGTCTCTTCCTCTGGTCTCTTCCTCTCCTCCTCTGGTCTCTTCCTCTGGTCTCTTCCTCTCCTCCTCTGGTCTCTTCCTCTCCTCTCTTGCTCTCCTCCTCTGGTCTCTTCCTCTCTTCCTCTCCTCCTCTGGTCTCTTCCTCTCCTCTCTTCCTCTGGTCTCTTCCTCTCTTCCTCTCCTCCTCTCGTCTCTTCCTCTCTTCCTCTCTTCCTCTCTTCCTCTCCTCCTCTTCCTCTCCTCTCTTCCTCTCCTCCTCTAGTCTCTTCCTCTCTTCCCCTCCTCCTCTCCTCTCCTCCTCTTGTCTCTTCCTCTCTTCCTCTCCTCCCCTCCTCTCTTCCTCTGGTCTCTTCCCCTCCTCTCTTCCTCTCCTCCTCTCGTCTCTTCCTCTCTTCCCCTCCTCTCTTCCTCTCCTCTCTTCCTCTCCTCCTCTAGTCTCTTCCTCTCCTCTCTTCCTCTCCTCCTCTCGTCTCTTCCTCTCGTCTCTTCCTCTCCTCTCTTCCTCTCCTCCTCTGGTCTCCTCCTCTGGTCTCTTCCTCTACTCTCTTCCTCTCCTCTCTTCTTCTCTCTTGCACCATCCGTCCATCCTGAAGCTCTCTCTGTGATCTCGAGGTCTGATCACTCATGCGTTGTTAAACTTGCTGTTATAAATTTGTGTCTGCTGGTTTCAGGCGCTGGTTTTTACAGGATTCCTGCAGCTTTGGGGAGGCCTCAGTTTGAAGCTCCTAACTTGAGCGACGCTGGTTGGATAATGGAGCTGAGTTAAAGATAGAAATGTGCCGCCTCCTGAAGATTTGACAGTGACAGTGAATTTTGTTGCTGGAGGACTGTTTTTATTTTACTAACAAGGGTCCACGAGAGAACACACGTGCTGGGTTTGAGTTTAAAGCAGAGGTCTGGGTCAACTTTGTCTTCTCTCTCTTTAGTTTGGAAACATTAAAGTCAGGTTCATGTACGTGTTTTACAGCTGGGACTCTACAGAAGAAGGAATTTTGCATCTAAATCAGGATATTTATGGTGAATTAAGGGTTAAATGATATAAATAGCTGATGTTCAGGATGTTGCAGGTTGCAGAGACACCTGTGGCTGGAAGAAGAAGTGTAAAGACTCGTCTCCCGCCAAGATTTGCATTTGTTTTGTTTGAGTGGAGGTCAGATCCTCTTAGGTGCTTCAAATCCAAACTCTCCTGTTCACCTTAACCCCAACAGCCCAAATAAAGACCCAGAGGAAGATGACGACAGAGAGGCTCACCTTCAGCTGAGAGAGGAAGAGACTGGAAACAGCAAACCAACCCCCACCCTCCCTCTTGACCTGACCCCGGTGAAAGCTGTGTAAGTATGGAGTTAATCAAAAGTGTGTTAGGATGACAGGCAGGGGGCCCTTCATGAAGCTGCTACAGGGGCCCCAGCTCTACAAAGCCTGCATAGTGACGGGGGGGTGCTGGTTGGTGCTGGTCTGTCTGCTGGTGGCAATAAACCTGGATCAGTTCCGATCTCAGCGAAGAGCCCACCAACATCTCTGTCAGCCAGCTGATCACACACACACACACACACACACACACACACACAGACAGACTGGAGCTGTGCAGTCGGACCGTACCTCTGTTATAATGAAGAAGTCATCTCCAGGTTCGCCTTGCACCACGATCTTCTCTCCATCCTCAAACTGAACGGGCTCCAGAGCGTCAGCCACGGTCAGACGCTCCCACTTATCCAGAGACTCTGTGGAATAAAACAGGAAGTTCAGATTAATACACAACAATCATCACACAGATGTTCCTGTTTGGTCACAAACAGTCCAGTCCTACATCAGGCTCATCCATCATTCCTCAGGGACCGTGACACCGCCATGAGGTCCGCCTTTCTGCAAAGAGACGCAACAACATGAAGCCAGCCCTAACCCTGCAGAGACGCAAGGGATGCTGGGATGTGATGAGAGGGAGGACCAGGTCCCTCCATCCTGGACCTGATTTCACAGAGCAGCAGGAACCGGACAAATTTAAAAACCTCAGAATAGTTTTTTATTTCAGGGTATATTTAAACATTCCATCCCGTGTGCACAAACCCACCGAAACCTTTGATAAGATCGATGTTTTTCCACTTTCTTGTTGATCCTGAGAGCCAGTGGCAACAGCTGTCTGTCCAAATATCCAACCACACGTACAGTGACGCGGTTAGCCCTGGATATTTCCAGCAGTTGTCGGTTTTCACACAGAAACCAAGAACACAGACGGTCTCACATCCTCACTGGGAAAAATTTTCCAACCAAAAGAGTTTTTGACAACTCTGCACCTCTGATTTCCTTAGAAAGAGGAGGATCCACCTCCATCTAAATGCTTCTATTGAGAGAACTGAGCACATGAGCTCATCCTTCTTCCAGCAGACGACACTGCAGCAGAATCTGACTTAATGGTCAGTAAAAACACTCCTCGTCGGAGCTTTATCTCTGGGTGAGCATGAGTTGGAGGTCTGATACGACATCTGAACCTCCATGTTTGAGACTTTTGTCTGCTGAAGCGCTCAGGAACTGATCCTCCTCGGTCTGTTTGTGTAAATGTGTGTGCTTCCAGGATTAAGTAAGGTGAAGTCCGGTCACTCTGAGGTGTCCAGTGTCCCCTCCTGTGGGGCCGTGGTGTCTGCCGGCCCCAGATGGATGTCCTCCGTCTGGCTGCGAGCTAAAGGCAGCGGGTCCTGTCGTAGTGATCCTTAACGCTTGGCGTGTAACATGATACACAAATGTGCTGACTAAAGCACCTACATTTCTACACTGGATCTCCTTGCTACACACACACACACACATGCACACACAGAGCTGGTTACTGGGATGGCGCAGCCTCATGTGACAAAGAGCGTGTTGTTTTTTCTCCACATCAAGGGCTTGTACCAAATTTCGTGGCTATCTGGAGAATCAAAGACAAACAGAAACACTCCCGCCTCCTGACCCCTCCTTCCATTCACAGAGGTGAAGTGAAGAAGCCGAGCGGCAGAGAGAGGAATGAAGAGGGGAAAAGCACTCGGAGGAGGGAGCTGGGCGTCTGAATACAGGCCCGGACAAGGCTGTCAAAAAAAAAGGAGACGCAGAAGAAAAGGAGGTGAATGAAAGGAGAGTGGATCTGGAGGAGACGCTCTCTTAAGACCTGAATTGAGTGTATGTGTTTACTCAGCCAGCTAATAACTCTGTACAGGGGGCATGGCCTCGCTCTATACACCACACACACACACTCGAGTGGAAGGGGATGAGATGTCACTTCCAATTGCAGCTCGTTTTGAGAGCCTGAATGAATCTCATTCGCTGTTCCGCCAAACTCGTTGGCCTGTGTTTGGCCGGTGTTTTCCAAATTCCAGGAGGAAAAGAGAGGCTTATCTTAACTCCCTATTCTTTAATTGTCCACGCCGCCACATCGCAGAGTGTGACTGGCTTTAGCATGAACAGTGGGAGCAGATTAGGACTGTGCACACAGACCTCACTCAGCTACGGGCCATGTGTGACAACGTGCGCCTGTGTTTATGTAGGCTAAGCTACAGTATATGTTGCACTCGGCAGGTTTAACGGGCTGCACTCTGGACTCTCTGACCCGCTGTTTGAGTGTAATGCTCTGCACGCACACGTGCACGGAGGCAGGCGATGCAGGAGAAGATTCCACCCACATCTTACCGAGGATGGAGACTTTGCTGAGGAACTCTTCGTACATCTTCCTCTTCCTCAGAGTGCTGCCCTGTAACAGAGGAGAGAGAGAGAGAGAAACCATCAGACTTATGATTCTCAATTCTACTCTCTTTACAAAAACAAGAGCAAAAAACAGGAAGTGATTGATGAATGTTTTCCAATCAGAATGAATTCAGTTTATCGTTCCTGATGGGAGCAGTCTGAAATTCGAGTATGAATAAAAGAAACTTCACCGTCAAGCTGTCTTGATGTTTATTCTGTAGGTTAAAGGGAGGATGGAAGGAGCTTCCTGCAGTGGTTTCAAAACCGCCAGGGCTGCAGCTAACCGTTATTTTCATGATCGATTAATGGAGCAGCCGTTCGGTCCATAAAATGTCAGATAAGATCGGTGAAAAAGAGTCCAAGATGACATCATCAAATAAGAGATATTCAGGACCGTCAGAGAGAAGCAAAGAAAGCAGAAAATATAAAAAACAAACGCTGACAAGAAGTTTAAGATCAGTTTAAAAACACCACAGAGGAAGAAAAGGAAGACTGAGCATGTGCAGAAAGTTAGACAGACGCTTTGACACTGACAGAAGTTTACTGAAGAAGTGTTTTCATGAGGATGGAGGTGTTCTGACCTGCTCTCCTCTTCAGTTTTTATTATTTACTTGTTGTTAGAGACTGAATTATTGACAGTCATGGTCCGTAAACACATCCAGTCATTAAATAAACAGAACCAGAGGTCGTAACGTCCCGTTATGGAACGTTAGCCTTAGCGTTAGCCACATGCACGACTGCCAATCATTGACCAATTATCTAACTGGGGACGGGACTAGATAAGCTCTGCTTCTCCCGTCTTCCCTTTCGGACATGTACAATTTGATCAACGATTGACAATGTGTGATGTTGTATAAGTGTGCTGACGTGATCTAAATAAATAAATAAATAAATAAATAAATAAATAAATAAACAAACTGCACCATGAAAGTGAGGCCGGTGCAGAATGTCACAAATTTGAAGTGGGCGTGCACACACAGCTGTTCTCTGTGCATATTTCATCTTAAACGATGATGCATGAGCTCGACATCAGCCATCTTTAAAACATGGCCGAGGCGTATCCAAAAATAACAGACTCAGTGTGCAAAGACCTAAAGAGTCACTCGTTGAGGTCTTTAGTTCTCCATCCTCGTGCAGCGACCATCACGCCGGCTTCATCTACGATTAACAAACAGGATACTGAAACAAATTTCCTTTTATTTGTTTTCACTTCAAAAAAGGAGAAAAAGGAAAAACTGTTTCAGTGTTTTTTTTTTAAGTGAATCTCAGTTGAAGCAGTGATTCATGGGTTATCATAATGTGTCCTGTAACCTTCATATGTGATTGGAAAGCATGTGGACTCTTCTCTGTGTGTGAAGCAACACAACGCGCTCTGATAAACAGAGTCTACATTCACTCCACAGAGTTTATGAGGTCATGTTTATGCATGTGTGTATGACTGATGGAGTAATCCTCATTACATGCATATGTCTGTGTGTGTGTGGCCCACCCCACCCACCAGGCGGAGGGACTTTCCCCTCCGCCATGAGCATCAGGTGCTTCCTGACAAGTCTGGACCCAGAGGACCTCTTCCTGCGCTGCACGTCTCCTTTCTTCCCCTCCATCAGCGCACAGACTCACCGAGAGCGAGCGGTAACACAAAGAGACGCAGCGACAGGAGAGACCATCTCATCCACCCTCATCCACCCTCATCCACCCTCGTGTCTGTCTCTGCATATGGAAATGATACACTGCAGCTCGGTGTCTGAGTCCTGCTGCTGCTGCCTCTAATTTCATATAATTTCACATTTTTCTCTTTAAGGAGAGAAAGTGTTCAAGCAGAGATCAAACCAACATCATAAACAACTTGATTAAAGGAAATCCAGCCTGCATCACCTCCTCCTGGAGAAATGATCTGAACATGTGTGTGTGTGTGTGTGTGAAGAATGCAGTCTGTAGCCGTCAGTGCAGAGATGAAACTTCATGCTCATTAAGCAAACAAATGCAAACACTCTCACACACACTCTCTCACACACTCTCACACACATGCATGCGTTGAATGGAGGTTTTCAGCTGGTCTGCTGATTTCATCGCCTCCACATTGAGCTCCTCAGACAGACGTGCTGAGCTTAAAGGCTTACCACGTGTACATGAGGCTACGCTACGCAGCAGCTCTGATTTACGCCCCTGCTGTGAGGAGGGCGGGAGGCAAAGACGCCTTCTGCAGAAGGGAGTGAAAATAATACTCCTTGAAATATCTTCACTTTCACATATTGGGACAGATTCTTGCCCTTTGAATTATTTTCACTTATCTGTCCTTCCTGTCGACTTGGGAGGGCGTGCACAGACCCCCCTCCTCCTCCTCCTCCTCCTCCTCCTCCTCCTGTTCGCCCTGATGCGTTCGCTCCTCCTGCGGTTAAAGATGAACCAGCCTCTGTGTCTGCTCGCTGCCTTTGAGGTTCAACCATCAAAGAGTTGAGGTGTGGAGCCGAGCCAGACCAAACCAACCGTACCTTACACCCCATCCCCTTCACCTTCATCTCCGTCCAATGCCAAACACACACACACACACACACACATCCATCCTCATTTCTTGGTATCATGTCTCCTTGCCTCCCATCATCTCGTGCTCTGTTTGTTGACAGGGGTCTGTCATTTAGTTAACGGCTTTGTCTGTGGCTGCGTGAGCTTAAATACCGAGATGACAGGATAAGATCGCAGGTATTCTCTGACTGCTGGCCGCACAATAGAAACAGTGTGTTTATCAGAGGGATTTATCAGAGGGAGTGATGTTTCTTTATTTACCAAAACTCACTCCTGGATGAGGATTAAAGGAGGGCTCGCAGGGTGAGCTGCTTTTGAAGAGACACCTTAGCTGAGATTTAAAAGCCGTAAATGCTGACATGTTCAGATTCCTGCAGGATCCAGAATTCAAAAATCAAACAGCTACGAGCGTGTTGATGACGGGATGATGGCTGCGTGTCGTTTTTACCATCAAAAAATGACCATAAAATTCTGCAACAAGTTGCATTGACAGGGGTGAGCAAAAATAACTTTGTACTCAGATTGATGGACCAACAACCAATGAGACGACAGGAAAATGTTTTTAAAGATTTGTTCAAAATAAAGAGATTAGCTAAGATGCTAACTTGGAGTCGAGATGTTTCAGCGCAGCTTCCCAGGCTCCTGACGAACAATCTGCAGACGCTTAGCATAACTTCACCAGGAAACACACACACACACTTTGACACACACACACACAGAGGTTGCTGGTTGTGTTGGCTTAAGATGCTGCCAGAATACCACACTTTATAAAAACAGCTTTACAAATCATTGACAGCACTAATTAACAGCAGCTTCACATAACTGAATTCTGCTTCACCCCGGCTCGCTGCCTGCTGCCGCCGCCGCCGCCGCTGGAAGGAACGAAGGAATGAGAGCCTCAGAGAGAGAGAGAGAGAGAGAGAGAGAGGGAGAGAGAGAATCTCCTGAAAGAAAGGTTACCCGGGCAGTCTGTGCCCTCACTTTAACTATCTGCTGCAGAGCTGACATGAGTGCTACACTGAGCTCAAAGCTCCAAAAGCAACGCAGCGGCTCCACCTCTGCAGGTTAGAAATGTTTTGAGACGGAGCAGGAGCTGCACCAGCAGGTTAACCCTTTCTTTCCTCTGCTCCTTTTTGTCCCCGTCCTTGTCAGCAGCAGGTGTAGAGGGAGGTCAGGGTGGGAGGCTGTACCCTCAGTTCCTGCAGTTTGTACGTGTTGAGAGTCACAGCTGCTGTTTTAAACCGTCATCACTGATTTCTTGTGGGAGTCGAGTTGTTTTCATGTTTCCACCTCCAGTCAGGTGTCTTCTTTCTGCTCTCTTACTGTTTGTAAAACTCTCAGTCGTCTGGATTTGTCTGAAGGATTTCAGTGAGACTGTTTAGAAAAATGTAAACATCACTTTTCTGAAAGTTCGGTCAAAAAATCAGCGACCTGTGAGTGTGAACCTGGAGCGATGAGCTTTAACTCGGTGAAGTCAGTGTGAGGTTCGTACCATCAGGATGCGCCTGTAGCTGTCTCGGTCGATTCCCCACAGCTTCAGGTCGGTCTTGGCCTTAACGGTGGCGGCTCTTGGAGTCCCGTAGATCAGGGCCAGCTCTCCAAAGCTGCCTCCTTCTCCAATACTGGTCACCCATTCCCCGTTCACGTAGACCTGCAGGCAGGACAAGACAGCAAAAAAACGTCAATCACAGCGACTCCCCCTGAGACAGCTTCCCCTCTCTCTCCCTCTCTCTCTCTCTCCCTCTCTCTCTCCTCTCTCTCTCCCTCTCTCTCTCTCTCCCTCTCTCCCTCTCTGCCTCTCTGCCTCTCTCTCTCTCTCCCTCTCTCCCTTTCTCTCTCTCTCTCCCTCTCTCCCTCTCTCCCTCTCTCCCTCTCTCCCTCTCTCTCTCTCTCTCCCTCTCTCTCTCTCTCCCTCTCTCACCTCCTCCCTCTCCCTCTCCTCAGTTTCCGGGCAGTCTGAAATGCTCACCAGGATCCTCTCTAAGCATTTGATCCTCACTAAGCCCTCAAATGAGACCCTCTAAAAGGTCCTCCATCCCTCCTCTCTCTCTGTCCCTCTTTGATCGCCCTCTGTCTCGTCTTGTTGGATTCAGGAGTGATGAAGGGCAGAGTGCTCAAAACAGGAATCACAGATCTGAAACTCCTACAGGTGCTCACATGATGCTTCATCTTCAAACTCACTCAGACACCTGAAAACTCTGTGAGGCCCCACTGAGAGAGAGAGAGAGAGAGAGAGAGAGGCAGAGAGAGAGGCAGAGGCAGAGAGGGAGACAGAGAGAGAGGCAGAGAGAGGCAGAGAGAGAGAGAGAGGCAGAAGAGAGAGGCAGAGGCAGAGAGGGAGACAGAGAGAGAGGCAGAGAGAGGCAGAGAGAGAGAGAGAGGCAGAGAGAGAGAGAGGCAGAGAGGGAGACAGAGAGAGAGGCAGAGAGAGAGGCAGAGAGAGAGAGGCAGAGAGAGAGAGGCAGAGAGAGAGAAAGAGAGAGAGGCAGAGAGAGAGGCAGAGAGAGAGAGAGGCAGAGAGAGAGAGAGAGAGAGAGAGAGAGAGAGAGAGAGAGAGAGGCAGAGAGAGAGAGAGGCAGATTTTCTGAATTTCTGAGATTCCCATGGAAAGTTTCAACTTGGAAAATTCCTGGAGTTTTGCATCCCTCACTCTAACTGCATCAGGTCTGCAAAAGGAAAACTCCATATTTTTCCAGCTGAGGCTGAACTGGATACTCTGTGCTGTCATGAGTTAGCACTGTGCAGGAGGCAACATGAAGTTCATCACATAAAAAAAAAAAAAAACTGAAACAATTCAAGCGTTGAAGAATCCCAGCTGTCCCTGAATCCTCCGTGGTAACAACGAACGGTGGACGGTGTTGATGTGAGTTTGTGTTTGTAGCTGTTTGATTTACCTGCACATTGATTAAGTCTCAGACATCATGTGGGATAAATGAGCTGAACGTTACATCATCTGCTCATGTTTTAACCATTTGTACATCAGTCACTATTTGAACTATGTGAATCACACAGTCTGCGCCGCGCGGTGCAGCGTGGAAGGAGGGCGTGTCTCTGGGCGCAGACATGGCGTGGTGTTTACATCAGCTGCCGTGGTTGTCAGCTCGTAGGCGGTTTATGGGTTGCCAGCAGATTTTACACCCCCGTCTAATGAGAGACATCTCCACACTTATTAAAGCATCGGCACCAAGCTGAGAGAGGAGAAGGGACCGAGCTGTGGCTGGGAGGCAGCAGCTGTCTGCAGACATGGAGGGGGGGGGGGGGTCCTCCAGATCAGGATGATCAGACAAATTAAATAAGAAAATTTTCATTTAATTGTTTTCAGTTCAAAAAAAGAAAATAAAAACGGAAAACAAACCGTTTTTTTTATGTTTTGTTTTTTATTCATTGTTGAAACATCACTTGAACGAATGAGTCTGCGTATGTTAGGGTCGTCAGATTTTCTGTTCAGAAAACGATATTTTTTTAAAAAAAGAGGAGAAATTCAAGACATTTTTCTTCTTCAGGGTCAAAAAACAAAACTCTAAAAACTGAATTTTTTTCATTTTTTCAGTTTCTAAAAAACAAAACAAAACAAAATAAATTTTAAAAATTTAAAAAACTAAATGTTAGACGCCCCCTTTTTTCGTATTGTTTGACAGGAAGTTACTGTTTCAAAGTAAGAGCGCGTGGGACGGTGATATAAACAGAGAAAACAGCTGCTTCATACCTTGTTTGTGGGCTTTTGCCGCCTTTAATTCCAACTGTGTCTTAAACTGAAGCAATTTTCAGCCTGAAATTTTCCTCACGTTTCCTGCTGGAAATCCTCTGACTTCACTTTGGTGTCATGTGACTGCAGAGTTTTCTGCAGATGAAAAGTTTTGTTGGTCAAAAATCACGTGACAGAAAAGTTTTGAACACATTTTAACCTCTGTGGGGAGGTCATGTGTCGGCGCTGCCATATTTTATTTTTATTATTAGAAACAGAAAATGAAAGAAATTTCTTTTTTATTTTATTATTTTTTTTTTTTAAGTATCCTTTTCTGAACAGAAAGTCCAGGGACCACGAATGTTACCTCGAAGGTTTTAAGTCTCTGAATGTTTAAACCGGAGACTGAGAAGGTAAAAACCCTCTGTTGCGAAAGCAGGACTGAATGAGATAAAATATCAGATCTCCAGGAAAACTTGTCTGAATTTTGCGAGATAACAACCGTTCCGTCTCTCTCCTCTTACTCACGCTGTAAGCTGATAGGCTCTCTTCTTGTTTATCTTTCCCTCAGCTCCTCCTTTCATCCCTCCACTTACCTCTATCGCTCTTTGTCAGGCTTACTAAGACAAAAGAGGAGCTCCGTGTGGCTGCCTGAGCAGGGCACAGCGTAGCATCATGATCAGATTGTCATCAGAGAGGAACTCAGCTTTGTGGAGAACAAAACACGCAGAGCAATCCAATACAAGCTGTGCATTGTGAGAGGGTAACATTGTCTCAGCATGAGTGGAGGAGGCAGGATTTTCCCACTGAATCACGAAGCTTTGATGGCTTCTCCTGACGGAGGTGAACAAATGATGACGGAGCCGCTCTGAATAAAGACCCCCTCCTTTATTTGTAGGAGGCAAATCAAAAGAAACAGGAAAACTGTTTAGTTTTGTGTGTGTGTGTGTGTGTGTGTGTGTGTGTGTGTGTGTGTGTGTGTGTGTGTTTCCACTTACATCCACTTCACCTTGGTCAATCACATAGAAGTTGTCTCCTTCATCGCCTGCAGGGAGGAGAGAAGGAGAAACACAGAAGTGTGTGAGGCAGCTTCCAGCTCAACCATCAAACAATAAACGGACACATTCAGAGGTTTAAATCATTTGTCAGACTCTTGGGAACCTCTTGAATAAGATCAGAAGAGAAAGGAGGAAGGATTTTTCCTCTCTGAACTCGAACACGTTACATAACGCAACCCCACCCACACGTCTGTCAGCGTTCATCTCCTCTTCAGAGCAGATCGACTGTAAAAGGTGTGTTTTCCAATCATATTTTTGGCTTTTAGCAGCTGTAGGGCAGAGATGAGGCTGCCTCCTCCATGATGCATCTCTCATTGGTCCTGCCAACCAACTATCAGCAGCAGAAACGCTCCTTACAGCTGCTTCTGAAGCTTCAGACTGGAAACTGTCAAACAGAGGTGCCTGAGCATGCAGCCCTCAGTGTTAAAGTCGAGTTGAATTCAGCGTCAGACAACAGACGCTGCTGCTGCATTTATTTTTGTCGAGTCCACAACAGAAAATAAATACAGGTGTGGAAACATCAACTTTATTTTTCCCTCCAAACTGCCGCTGTACTTTCACCTGTCTCGTCTGCCGTTCTGTCCTTGACGCATACGCGCAGAAGTGGTAACCAGGGTAACCCGTGATGTCACTGGAAAAGTCATGCCCAACAGTATCATGGCTAGCCGGCAACAGAGCTGGAAAGTTTGGGAGCATTTTTCCAAAATAAAGGAGAAAAGTGTGCAATGCAAAATCTGCAAAGCAGAAATGTCCTTCCATGACAGAACGACGGCGATGCACGAGCATCTGAAAAGACAGCACGCCGTGGCTGATTTATTTTCTGACCAAGAATGACAATCTCGGTAAGCTAATTGGCTAGTTAGCTGCTAACATTAGCGTCAACAGGGAGCTACCTACTTAATACCGATGTCATGTTTGAATAGAAAATTGGTCCATTAAAAAAATGTCAGAAATGCTGCTACAAGCTGCAAAGTTCATTAAAAGCTGAATGAACTATGATATTAACTGTCTTCATTTTTAGTTAGTACATACCTTAAACACTTGAAGCTGGAAGCTAATGATGTTAGCTGTATGCTGGTGCAATAAGCTGCAATTTATGTTTGATCCGAATAGTCGACTAATCACAAAAAATAATCAGTGACTAGTCGATTATCAAAATAATCGTATGTGGCAACCCTAGCCCTATCGTACAATAAAAAAAGTCCCTTATGAAACATTTGTCAGGAATGCTCACCGACAGAAACATCCTGACTCTACTGATCACCTCTCTCTCTCTCTCTGTCTCTCTCCTGGATTGAGTGTGTGAAAGTTCTCTAAGCATCATTATATTTAAGACACAGCTGTTAAATTTATTCAATGTGATAAGATGTTCCATAAGTCTGCATCAACCATTTATACTGACGTCATCTTAACCCTTTAGTTCAATATTTTCATTAAAAACCTGTTTAAAAAATGTATTTGACCACCTTCATGGCTTATTTTATCTGCATTAAATGAACACATACTTATTTAAAAAATGTACTCAAAAAGTTGCCAAAACCACCAGATGTGTCAAATATGACTCAAAAAATACAAAACAATACAGCAATATTTTGGGGGATTTTGTTAAAAGGGTTCATACATACCTCAGATTAACAATCTATAAAATTTTCTGGCTCTTTTTTTATTGATGAGTTGGACTTTTAAGGGTTAAATTAGCGTTAAGCGTTTGGGTCTGAGCCTCCCTACAGACTGTGCTCCAGCTGTCTTGCTTCCATGCCTCCAGTTTGGAAAGTCAACTCTCTTTAGAGCCAGATTAAAGCCAGTAACACCGTGAGGAGATAAAGGTTGATTTCATTATTTATTAATCAATAAATTTAAATCTAAATGTACATTTCATTCCACATAGAAGCGTTGGATTATCACGTCAGTGCTTCCTTTGCTACCTGAAATGAACTCTGACTGTACGACGTATCTGAAGCCTCAAATGAAAGTTAAACTTGAAGAGAAGCCATCTCTGCAACCTTCTTCAGGATGGCAGAAGAAATCAGTGTAAAGATTTGTTCAGACTTCTTCCTGTGGAACTTCTGTGGTGACGTCAACAGAAAGAAGTCTGTAAACACCTGGAGTCTGGATCAAAGATGGGCTCAAGACGGGAAACCAGAAGGATCGAGAACTGCAATTTTGTTGCTTCTCTGTAAATTTATTATGTAATAAACCCTAAAATATTTCCTCCTGAATTTTGCTTAATCAGCCTATAAAACCTCTTAGCTGCAGGTATTTACAAAACGATGTGTTTCCACCAAACGACATGAACGCGTCCTCTGATAGAGGTCATATATTTTACTTTCTGTCCATGATGGAGGATTCCAGTCGAAAAGTAGAACATTATAGTTCATTTGCAAGTTTTATGTCTTAACAGATGAAATTTGTCTTTTTTGAAGCCAGTCAAATATTTTTATTAGTTTGGGTCCAATAAATAATTTGGGAACTGATGAGTTGATGCTTCTGCCGGCAGCTGTGAAACAGGCTTTACTGTATGAGCAGCAGCAGCAGCACTCCGTCAGTTTGTCTTCTTGACGCGCTGGTTTCCCCCACAGTCAGGCTCACATTGTTATTCTAAGCGTCTGAGTTTAAACTGGAATTACCCTTCAAGGCTGCGATAATCGTTGGACCACCAGCTGAAAAAAACCCTGATAACTCAGAGGTGCTTTTTTCTCTCAGACGTAGCTCGATGCTACGTAGCTGCTGTGGCCACAGTTAAGACAGACTGCATCATGTTGAGCTCACTGGGTCTCTGCTGTGTAATTGACAGGAGCATTCAAAGCAAACGCTCACCCTTGAAGTGAGCCGTGGGATCTGGTTGGTTGATGTCTGCTAAAAGCATCCAGTCTGAAGATAAGGCTGAAAAATGGCGTAGTGTTCCTTTAATTATACTATCCATTACATAGGGCTGAAGGGAAATTATTAAGGAGGACTGACAGCCTCGGAGCAACGTGAAGCTCTCCCTGCAGCTACCTCCTACAACGAGCTACAAATGCATCTCCATTCAGAGGCACAAGTGAGCAACGAGGCATGAGTATACATGACAGAAGTATGCGTGTGTATGCGGTCCGTATGTACCCACCGAGGGTGTGTACGGCTGTGTGTTTGCGCGTGTATACGTTCACCTGAGAGTTGAAAGGCTGCGAGCGCCCCGTGTGTAAAGTTCACAGGAGTTCACACGGCTAATTAATACTGAGAGGAGAGAGCTCGTTAATCATACAGCTCTATTTGTCACACAAAACGCTCCTTGTCTGTCTGACGGTCTGTCCCAGAGGAGACCCCAGGCGTACACACACACACACACACACACACACACACACACACACACACAACCTGCTGCAACCTGGCCCTCTGCTATCTCCCTCTCTCTCTCTCTCTCTCTCTCTTTCATCTCATCTATCTCTCTTTCAGTTCCCTCTCGCTCCGTCTTTCTTTTCTTCTGCTCTTCCTGTCTTTTATCACTTCACTGCTCCAGTCTTTGTTTTGGGCCTTTCCAGTCCCCCTGCGCCTGAGAGTGCAGGCAAATATTTGAATAGTGCGTTCTCTCACAAACAGGCTCAAACACACACACACACACAGCCTGGTGATCTCAATGTGGCCTTGTTTCAACACATGGTAATTATTGCACACACTGTTAAGGTTCTTTGACTTTGCTCAGAAGGAAACATGGATACATCCTCATCCTTTAAGGTGGTCTGAACCCAAACCGTGCTGGAATTTATTCTTTCATACCTGAAATCATCACTTTGATTTCTTTACGATTAAAAACAACAACCCTGGACTTACGTTCCACACACACACACACACACTCACAGCTTACACTGGACATATTTCTGCTCTGTTTTGCATGTAATGATAGTTCATTCCCTCTTTGTTTAAATACCACTCCAGCCACAGAGCCGATAACTCCAGTCTGTGTCAAAATAGTGTGCAATCAGCCAGTAGTAGGCGAGTTTTTCCTGAAGCTGCACAGTAGTCCAGACACAAGCAGTGACATCAGCACTGAGCTGTATATACTGTATACCAAACTCTGTAGAGTATATAACAATGGGCTGTCTGGGTCTGGGGGCCCTGCAGGCTAGCTAGACTTATTATCACCAAATTAGGACTGATAATCCTGGATGCTGTCTCAGAGTGGGTGGGAGGGACTGAATGAGTGGGAGTCAAAAAGCAAACAGTGTTCCTGCCTTCACTGAGGAGCAGAGGGGGGAACCCAAAAATTCAACCAATGTCATTTTTTGGATCGTTACATTCTGGTGTTTGGTTTGTTAAAATTCACTTTAACTCCTTGGTGGAGACTGCCTGCTGCTGTGGAGTCATGAAGACTCATTAACTGCACCCATAGACATGACACATTATTTGGCCATTTCATTATGAACATTCATTCCCACTATCATATAGCTTCTAATGTAGATATTAGCCTGATCTCCTTATCTATGATCAATACATCTATAGTATCTATTTTAATCACCACATAGGCATGAGGTCCCTCTGAAAATGGGATGTCACATCTCAAGAGGCCTTTAACACACCTTTACTTAACGGAGACAAATATGGTAGGGATGCCCTTGTGGTCTGGGCATCCATGAGTTCATCACTATCATAAATTTTTATTTTCAGCATGAACATCATTGATTATGTCATTGATTATTACCATTCAGACATGAGGTCCCTCCTGAAAACCAGATGTAGCATCTCAAGAGGCTAACCTCTAACAAATCAGACGACAGGTCTATGGTTCATGGATCTGTCACTAACTTTAGTTCTTACTTTAGTCCACTTGTCTCCTCTTCCCTCCCTTCCTTCGCCCACACACCCAACACAGCATGTTGTGGATTTGCTGTTCATCATCAGACTGGGGTCCACATTCCAGATTTCCTGCTGCTTAACAGAAGGTTTTTTCTTGCCGCCATGATGGAGGGATTCATGATTGGCTATATGGATTCATGTTGGGTGTTGGATGTATATATTTGTATATATATGTATATGTGTATCTTTATATGTATATATGTATCTATGCATATATGTATATCCTTAAAATGAGGAGCTTTATGCTCTATTGTAAAGTGTCTTGAGGTAACACTTGTTAAGAATTGGCGCTATACAAATAAAGATTGATTGACTTTGAATAAAAAGCATCATTTAGCGCATGTGTGTGTTTATAACAGGAGTCTCAGCTGGGAGTGTGGTTAAAACACACTCTTTATTCCCAAACATATCATATTTGATACAGTTGCCCAAAGCAACAATTCATTAAATGTGATTATTAAATTTATTCTTTTTTTTTGTTTTTTTTTTTTTTGATGGTTCAGGCTTTTAAGGGTTAAATTTTTGAAGTACTCACTTTGCCTTTGTGTGTTTCAGGTGTCATGTTGATAAAAGAGCTTCTGTTTAACGAACCCCTAAAAAATGGCGACTCCTCAAGAAAAGGCTCAAGGTGTGTGTGTGTGTGTGTGTGTGTGTGTGTGTGTGTGAGGGTTTATTGAAATGAAATCAGATTTGAGATCCACCGTCATGTCGTTTTTGTGTCATTTGTGCACAGCTCAATAAATCGATGGAGGCAGAAACAGAGTTGGATAAACGAGGAAAACATGGACTGAGTCAGACGAGCCTTTCAGTGTTAATGGGGCCCAAACACACTCAAAAAAATGAAACACTGACTTTAATTAAAGTTATTATGTCCACTGGTTCCATGTTAATGTATTGGGTTGGTTAAAAATGATTGTTTTCAGCCAACCTGATACATTTACATGGAAACAGTTGACAAAATAATTCTAATTAAACTCAGCGTTTCATTTTTTTGAGTGTAGAGGTGTATTCAATGAGTTGGGGAAAAAAACGTCTAAACCAACTCCTTATTTTGCAACAGTTTCCACATGTTTTCCGTTCATGTGCTTTTGTAATATACTTTTTTTTTTCTTACAGACACCCTGAAGAATCTGTCCACAGGCTTCTACAGTTAAGGGGATCAGACAGAGATGTAACCAATCAAACCAGGAGCTAGATAAATAACCACACACACACACATGCATGCATGCACACACACACCGTCAGAACATCAGCTGAGTTCGTTTTCTCTCCTTTAACTCAGAACACATGGGACAGAGTTCATCCCTCCTTCGCACCACAGCTGCTTCTCCAGCTGTTCGTGTTTTGGTCCAGACATCCATCACGATATTACACATCACGCTGACATTTATTGTGTGAATTACTGTAGAATTATGAGTGAAACAGCCTCAGATTGATGTAAATATATAAAAACGCTTCACAAAACTATTTGAGCTGATTTGCTCTGTTATTTTTACTCTCTGTCGCTGATTTGTGAGAGAAAGAAACGCACCAGCAGCACGAAGACGGGGAGACACTCATACCTTGCTGGATGACAGTTTCTCCTGCGATGTGGGTGACCGGGAACATGGCGTCAAATATGTCACTGAAGAAGAAGAGAGAGAGGGAAGAGGAGGAGGATACAGTCAGTGCCTGTTGTTGTTCACTCATCCTCACATACGTTTAACACACATGCATACAAGCGTACGTTTGTTGCGTTGTGAAAAGGAAAAAGGAGCCATCATCGCTGAGTAAACTCAGGCACCAAAGCCAAACAGAAAGGCCTGAGGACTCTGGATTACCCACACAAAACACACCCACTTAAATGGGGACAATACTGATTTCACAGACATGATCCACATCCAAACAAACACTTTCTACAGCTTAAACCGCCGCAAAGGGAAACATACAGTTTACCAAGAGAGCACAGCACAAGAAACTCATCCCGCTTTATTTTCATGGATTAAAACCAGAGAATAACGCCGTCAGGAAAAAGCTTTCCGCAACTTTCTCTGCATGACGTTTATAGCGCTGCACCTCGGCTTAGACGTGACCCGTTGTTGTTTCAGCGCACGATCAAAGCCTTTATCTCGGAGTGTATCTCTGAAAAGCGGCGCTGAGAAAACAAACAAAACGAGGGCTGAGCCTAAGCACTTAATTTCTGTTTCAGCCCAGGAGGAGAAAGCGCTGCTTAAATTCTTCCTAATCGGGCTGTTTAAATGCATGAAGCCTCTGCAGATTAAAGCTCCTCCGCCGAGATGTGTTGGGACAAGACCGTCCTCCAGTGTGCTTCCTCTCCTCCTCCTCCTCCTCCTCCTCCCTGCACGTCTCTCACCTCCAGGGTGTATTTATCTATCTAATCAGTTACATACCGCCTGTCTTATAGAGAAATATAGAAAAAACAATAAAAGGGGGTCAGGCATATCAAAGGCATACAAGACCTGCTGAGTGAACGTGGGGCAAGCTGGAGCCTGTCCTGGGTTGTGTGTGTTTAAGACTGAATGTGTGTGTTTGCTGCAGTCTGTCTGAGAGTATATTCCACACGTATGACGGAGCACTCACACTCAAACACACTTTTACAGACATAAAAGTGTTTTAGATGAACCTCCCATACGAGGGGAACACATGCTGAGGAGCGATCTGAGCGCCGTGGAAGTGAACGGATCCTGTTGGTATTTGTTTACGTGACGCAGAATAAAAAGCAGACCTGAGGAAGTGGATTAGGGCCAACTACACCCACAGGTACTAGTAGCAACGCAGCTGGGGACTGACTCACACATGCACCGGGACGCAGAGCACACACACACATGCAGGGACTTTTCAAACTGCACAAGCAGCAAAGGCTAAAAAAATGCACAGACGCGCTCTCGAACATGGAGGTGATGAATACAGGTCGGCTCATGCACGCAAGCTCTGCACTCACTTCAGCATCTGTGCATGTAAACACAAATATGACACATTAGAGTGCATGCATTCCTGATGAAAACACACACACTGGCTCTCTCTCTCTCTCTCTCTCTCTCTCTCTCATGACACACAGTCTCAAAGTCTTTGATCAAAATTAGTCAGGCCAACATCTGCAGGAAGCGCCCTCACATCTGTGAACACCTGCGCTCAACATGGGGCCTGTTTATTCAGAAAGCTCCGAAGCAGCAGTTACGGTTCAGAGTGGAACTGGTAACGAGACGTTAGCGAAGACGACGACCTCGTTCCTCGGCTCAGGAGAGGCCATGCTCCTGGAGAGACGGCGTTTGTTTTGGTGCTGATGACGGTTTAATGATGATGACGCTCAGATGACACCGAGACATGCAGTCATAAAGAAAGGATCAAAGGCAACAAAACCTGCGTTTGGGTAATTGCCCTTGACCACCTCTCTCTCTCTCTCTCTCTCTCTCTCTCTCTCCATGCCCTGCCTCGCTCGCTGAATGCATCGCTGAGCACAACAAAGACACTTACGCAGGTAATTACTTCCCCTCGTCTCTACCTGTCTCTTTCCCTTTCTTCAGCCTTAACTTCCTCCCCGTCTGTCCTTGATAACTTTTCCCCCTCCTCTCCCCTCTCAATTACCTCTTTCTTCCCTCTAATTCCCCGACTGCTCCACCTATTTCTCTCATCTCTTGGTCTTCCTCCCCCACCTTCCCTGCGTGTCCCAGATGGGGTGATTGATTAGAGTCCTTTCTGCTACCTGTAGCCCCTCTGACCTTTTGGGAAAGCAGAGGACTCCATAACCCCCCAACAAAGGATGTGCTGTTCTAGAAGAGACGGACAGAAACCATGCAGACTGTCAAGGGGCTGCCAAGTTCAGCATCACCTGGAGAAGGATGGACACAGAGGTTCTGTCACAGTGACGCTCCTGCAAAACATCTCTGCAGCTGACCTCACACAAAGTCTGATTCCTCATGATATAACAAAAAAACTGGGTGCAAAAGAAGCATCAGCAAAAGCACAACTATCAACCTGAGGAGCTGTTGGGGAAGTGAAGCGGTTCATGTTGGTTTAACTGGATCTCAAATGCATTTATAGGGATTTAATTAACATCAAATTAAATACAGTCAGAAAGAAAGAACCTCTGATGACTAAAAGCTGCAAGTTGTACAACAAAGTTAGCATCTTTATGTGCGTTTACCTGGAAATCTCTCCAACCTGCAAACAACAACACAGCAACAGCCTGCTATTGTTCTCAAACACCCATAAAAAGTCCGCTCGCTCAGGGGATTTCAGCCGTTAATGAAGTCAGAGCAGGCCTGCTTGAGCGCAGCTGCTTTTTCTTCTTGAGAACTTTTGTTTTTATGTCTCTTTGCACACACAGCTGTTTATCTGCTCCGCAGCAAACATCTCTCACACTGCTGCCACCGTGCTCTTAACACCAAAGGTTTCTTTCTGACTGTGCGGCATGCAGCCATGTCTTTGTGAGCCTTAATGGGCCGCAGAATGCTGGGTTACACAAGCCCTTAATGGGGAGCTCATCCAGAATGTTCACTCGTCTGTGTGGAGGAGATTTTGCAATAATCAAAACAATCAACAACTGCACCGCATACAGGAATGTCCCAGCTCGCCAGGCTGCGTCTTGGCAGTGACGTGCCACTGGTTTGGCTGGGAGGGTGTTCATGCCGTAAGTGCTTGGATGATTAATTCTCATTATGGCAGCTGATAGTGGTACCAATGATTATTCTGGGATATTAAAGAACAATGCTCTTTGTCCTGCGAGTTCACTGAGCGCGCTGACAGAAGTTGTAGCATGAAGACGCCAAATGTACATCACGTATGTAAATAAGTCATTCTTAAAGTCCAACGAAGGTGAGAGGACCTTTAACAGAAACCTCCAGATTATCATCTTTGAGGGAGAAGAGCTCGTCAGAAAATCCACTGAGCTCAATATGAGGTTCAAGCGAACCGTCCAAAGGTAAAAGATCTGCATCTCATGTACAAAAATATATATTTACAACACAGTTCTGACAGTTTAGTTACAGTAGAATTTTTAATTTGAATTTTCTATGGGTCAGTTTACAGACCATTAAAAAATGAATCCGCACTCTTCTACTACAGAGCCTCACTGTTGTGCTGTATGAGGAACGCAGCATCTCTTCTCCTTTATTGTTGGTAAATAGTTTTCCTTTGATATTGAACTGAACATTTTGCTAATACGTTTTATAGTCTGTCTAGAATTAAAAGCTCTTTAAATACTCCAAAGATGCTCAAACTCAACTTTATTTATACAGCACCTGTCATACATTTAGTCTGCAGCCCAACGTGCTTCACAGAACAATAAAAACAACCGGATAATCATCAGTAAGTGAGAAGAGTTCTAAAAATAGTAAAAGTAAAATCAGTGCAATAAAATCAATATAACATAAATACCACAGAATCAGTAAAAATAAATAAATTAAAAATAAATAAAAATAACTAAATAAAAAATTGATAGATAAATAATTAAACAAATTTAAAATAAAATAAAATACGATACAATAAAATGAAACAAAAAATAAAATAAAAAAATAAACTAAACTGAAATAAAATAAAATAAATTATGATACAATAAAATGAAATGAAATAAAAATAAAATAAAATAAAATAAATTACGATACAATAAAATGAAATGAAATAAAAAATAAAATGAAATAAGATAAAATAAATAAAATAAAATAAAATAAGATAAAATAAATAAAATGAAATAAAATAAAATAAAATAAAATAAAACAAAACAAAATAAATAAAATAAAATAAATAAAATAAAATTAAATTAAATAAAATTAAATAAAATTAAATAAAATTAAATAAAATAAAATAAAATAAAATAAAATAAAATTAAAGAATAATAAAATTGATATTAACCAGTTATGATAAAAGCAACTTAAGCAAAGTGCTGCGTCTGGATGGAGCAAACAGCCCTCAGCCAGCTGAAGGATCTTGACTCGTCAGCAGAAACAGAAAGTGGTGTTTGAGTGGTGATGTTAGGTAAACTGAACTGTTTACTGCCTGCTGAATGACTCACTGTGGGCAGATCACAGTCAGAGGGGAAAACAGCTTTACGAGTCTGACTCAGTGATGTAAAGTGAAAAGCTTAAAGTGGAGCTAAACAGGACAAAGTTACACACGTGGGACAAACAACCCACCCGTCTGAGCTTCACTGTGGACACACACACACACACACACACACACACACACAGAGTCATTTCTAACCACAGCATTGTATAAACTGGCACGTGTTATCTGGAGCACACACCGCTGCGCTCAGATGGAGAACACTCCCATCAGGCAGCAGCGTGAGGCGCTGCAGCGAGAGGGGAGTCAGGGGGAGGTGAGGTAAGAACGATTCTAAAGTGATGAAGACTTCATTGAAGATATTTATGAGGGGAAAACTCTTGGCGTGAAGCTCGGCTCTCCCAGGAGAGAGAAAACGGAGCCACCGCTCATTTACCCATCAGCCTCTGAAATCAGAGAAGGTATTCCTGAAGCGCCGCGTCGTCCACTTTTAAAACTTAACAGAACTAACAGCAGCTAAAGAATGAGTTTAAAGGGGGGGTTCTTCTGATGATGTCATTATTTTTCATTGGACATGTGTCTGATTGCTCACGGGGAAAGGAAACATGATTAAACGTGTTGTTTGTTCTGGGTTTGAAGTCAAACTTTCAGGAACCGTAGACACGACTTAAGGACTCCTCCAGCCGGCATTTCTCCACGACAAGGCTGCAACTAACAATTATTTTCATGCTCCATTAATCTATCGATTATTCTCTTGATTAATCCAGAAGTTGTTTGGTCTATAAAATGTCAGGAAATCATGAAAAAATGTCAAAGTTTCTCAGGGGGTTTAGTCAACAAACCAAAAGACAAACCAGAGAAATTCAGGACTGTCACAAGGGAGCAAAGAAACCAGGAAATATTCACATCTATGAGGCGGAAATCAGAGAATTTGGACTTAAACTGATTAATGAATAATCAAAGTAGCTGAGGATTAATATAGTTATAGATTAATAATCGATTAACTGTTGCAGCTCTCCTAAAGATCTCTCTGGACCCTCTTAGCTTTCAGCTTGGTTTGTTGGTTTGGCATATCTCAATTTCACAGATATGAAAAAATACCAACAGAACTTTTTGTTTCTCCGTGCACACGTTGGATATTTGATCTTTGAAAACATGCAACATGGAGCTTTAGTCTTGTACCTGCCTCAATCTATGAGACGCCACGCTGTATGAAGTGGTTCTGATAAACATCGTGAGCTCCAGAATCTGCAGAGGTCTGTTGAAATGTAAAAACATTTGAAACCCTTCCTTAAATCTGGAAGCGCTCTGGATGTTTCTGTCTCAGAGGTCTGAGCAGATCAGTAAGACTACACAGTGAAAAAAGGAGGGGGTTATATTTGAACCAATGAGAGGGCAAAGAGCAGACTGTGTTAAACTGACACACCTGGTCATGGTGGGTTTATAAGCAGTGTAAACCTGCATGCAGCCCGCTGCCTCAAAGTGGAGACGTGCGTCTCTGGATACGTGCGTTAACAGCTCCAACGCTGCTGCAGGCCGAGCTGCTGATCAGTGTGAGCGGCTCACACACACACACACACACACACACACACACACATATGTAATCCTGGAGGTGAGGAGGTAGAGTAACTTGGCAGGAAGAGACAAAAAAGTGGGTTAGAATCCGCCGGATGCTGCACAGAGCAGCTTTCTAAGCTGAGCTGATGTGTTCCCTGCGTTTAATCTGCGTCTTTAAAGACGGATCAGTTCAATCCAGTCAAACCTCTGGAAACCTTCCCCACCTGTGTGCATCCAGCATGACGAGGCATTTTAACAGGCCTACCTGATGATCCAACACACACACACACACACACACACACACACCTCCTCCTGATGCAGCCGTGATGTCAGCCTCAAACCATCACAAACATGTCCAACCCTGCACTTTCCCCTTTTTCCCAACCTTCCTTTCTCTCTTTCTAATCTTCTTTTTCTAAGAATTAGCTTTCCCCAAAACTTCTCTTTTTTTATTTTCTTCACGACGTCCAACTTTTTTTTTCACACCTCCCTAATCTGCTGTCTTTCTTGTTGCCGCGGGGCAGGAAAGAGCGAGCTCTTCCTGCTCTGGTGAGGAAAGGGGGTCAGACTCAATCAGGCGCTGACAGGACTAAGCCTCTTCCTCTCTGATGTGTCTACGGGCGACTTGTCACTGGAAAAAGAAAAGAAAGCAGCAGACGTGAAAACAGATTCTTTCTTTCACCCAGCGTTTTGGCTTTAAAGAGACATTCCCCTGAATTTGCACAGAAGTATAATCGAAGATAAAACACCCCTAAATGTTAGAAACGCCTGCCGAGCGCCGTCCCTCTCTCTCTCTCTATTTCCCTCCCTCTTTCTTTCAAACTCTTACACACACACATTCCCTGACACATCCCTGAACATCACAAGACACGCCGCCGTCCTGCGGGCATGTCTTTTCCTCTCCCCCCCCATCCCCGCCCTCTCCTCCCTCCCTCATCCCCACCTCGCAGGAGACAAGCTCTGGAACAAGATAAGCGTTTGGGAAGCAGATCAGGTCACAAATTGTCTTTTGTTGGTGTTTAAACCTGAGAGGTGTTTACACTGCATATCATAGGTGCATGCTCAAACACATACATACAGTACGGACGCTGAAAGTGAGACAGAGAGGAAACTCTTTAAATGCCTGAGGAAGAGGGAGGGCAGGATGAGCGGATGACTTGATGGAAAAAAGAAAGAGAGGAAAAAAAAAAGTGAGGGACCAGGTATCCAGAGGAGAAGCGCTTCAGGCTAAAACTGTACACAGCACTTGTGTAAGTGTGTGTATGTGTGTGTGTGCATGTGTGTGTGTGAACAAGCAGGGTTCTGGGCAGTGAGGTAATAGGTGCAAAGGGTGCATGGAAGAGGAAAGAGTTGACATTCAGTAAGTGACATCAGACTGAGGTAAGGCCATCCCTGCTGCAGACACACAGCTTTATCACACACAGAGGACCAGCTGACACCTTCACATCAGGTCCTGTCAGTGTCACTGTCTGCACACACTGAGGCCAAGGTGTCTGTGTTGGTGCATGTTGATGGTATCGAATGGTGGTGAGCATGGATCTGATAAGGTAACAAACTCAAAGGTTTGAATCAGACACTCTGAAGTTTGTGTTTCTGATCTTTACTCACCAACATTCTGTACTTTGTATTTTACCTTTACCAACTTTTGTGTCCTGTACTATCCATCTAATCTGATCTAATCTAATCTAATCTAATCTAATCTAATTTAATCTAATCTAATCTAATTTAATCTAATCTCAATTTATTTAATCTAATCTAATCTAATCTAATTTAATCTAATCTAATCTAACATAATCTAATCTGATCTAATCTCAATTTAATTTAATTTAACTAAACTAAGTAACCTTAACTACACAACTTATTTTGGGAATAAAAAAACCTAATCTAATCTAACATAATCTAATCTAATCTAATCTAATCTTATCTAATCTAAAGTAATCTAATCTCAATTTAACTCAATTTAACTTAATTGAATTTAACTTAACTAAACTAAGTAAATTTAATTTTACTACACAATTTCTTTTGGGAATAATAAAGATAATTTAATCTAACATAATCTAATCTAATCTAGTCCAATATTATTTTATCTAATCTAATCTAATCTAATCTAAACTCAATTTAACTAAATTTTACTTAAATTAACTTAATTTAAATTAATTTAACTACACAATTTCTTTTGGGAATAACACAACTAATCTAATCTAATCTAATTTAATCTAATCTAATCTAATCTAATCTAATTTAATCTAATCTAATTTAATCTAATCTAATCTAATCTAATCTAATCTAATCTAATCTAACTTAAATTAACTAACTTTAAATTATTAAACTAAAGTAAATTTAACTTAACTAAACAATTTCTTTTTGGAATAATAAACCTAATTTAATCTAATCTAAACTCAATTTAACTCAATTTAACTTAAATTAACTTTACTAAAAAAAATATTTTGGGAATAATACACATAATCTAATCTAATCTAATCTAGTCCAATCTCAACTCAATTCAACTGAACTTAACTTTAACTTAGTTTAACTTAACTAAACAATTTCTTTTGGAATAATAAACCCAATTTAATCTACTCTAATCTAATTTTATCTAATCTAATCTAATCTAATCTCACTTAACCTCATCTCAACTCTCAATTTATCTTAACTAAACTAAACCAAACTTAAATAAACTAAACCTAATTTAGCATAGTTTAGCTTATCTTATCTTAGCCCATGTCTTTGCTTGTCTAACCAGCATAATATTTGCTGTGCCTGAGTTCAGTATGAACTCAGTTGCTGAGTTCATAGTGAGCCATTTAAAGTATCACACAGTCGTTCACCACGGCTCTGAACTCAGACCGTCACCTGAACACTCGTAGTTAAAGTCGTATTTCCATCCTGAGCTTGTCTAACATGAAGAAAAAGACGGCTCACCTCTTATCTAAGTAAAACTCAACCGCAGTGACACAACCAACCAACAAGGAGGTCATGGGAGAATTAACACGCTATAACTAGACTGTTGTCTGTGCCCGTGCACTGGAACCTATCACAGAAGCATAGACAAAGCAGACAGGATGTATACAAAGGGAGGCCATGGGCCAACCAGAGCCATTCTGTAGGGTGCCGCGCTGCTCTGTCCTCTGCTAATGTGCTAGTGGTCAGTGTGTGGGTTGTACTGTGTTGGCCTGGCTGAGCTACAAAAGCACTGAAGGGTTGCTGGAACATCATGTCCTCACAGCAGGGGCAAACCCAGGCTAGGAAGTCATTATCATGCCCGTTTGCACATTTAGCCTACATATCCATCGGCATGAAAGCAAACGTGACACTGTCCACGATCGCAAACGCCCTGAGTCACTCCTGACGGATGTGCAGGAACACATGTGTCAGCGTTTATGCGCTCACAAAGGTTTCTAATGAAGGGCCTCACTCTGCTTCAGCGACATCGCTCCACTTTCCCTCCATCAGCCGCTGACGTGTGTCTGAGGCCTGTTCAGAAAGAAGAGAGGTGATTCACTTCTCCTCCCGCTGCAGGGATGATTTCTAACTTCTGTTTGGATCTGAGGGGAGGTCAGGAGGTCGGGCTCGCTGCTGTCTTCCTGTTTATTGTACTAAACATACGCATGTGCACAAAAAGCAGACGACTCTTTATACAACCAGGCATCAGTTTTGCACGTCAGTACCTGTTTGCACTCTTGCATGAGCAGAAAACATGTTTACACATGTGCCCTCACATGCTAATACTCACACTGATGGACTTAGCAGCTGAAAAGGCAGGGATGAGTCACGGCTCGCTGTGTTTCTTCCCCGCACGGACTCTGGGGTTCATTTTTGGAGGGAGTGCAATGTTCTTAGTGGACTCCAGACCTTAAGACTATAACATGACTCACTGCTTTCTAAAAAACTGGACGGAGACTGATGACAGGGGGCGGAAGAGGCAGCAGGGGACAGGTTGAGACACAACGGAGGGTAAGAGAGAGGACAAAAGTTTCCAGATAACCGTGCAGTTTGTGAGAGCGCAACTTTGTGTCTGTGCATTGGCTGAAGTGATTTTCAGGTTGATATGGACTTCCTGTGAGATGACATGCTTGTGTGCATGCTCTGCGCTTTGCATGGGTGCAGAGGTGAAGCTGTCTGAGTGTGCTGGGGGAGGTGAGTCTGCCACCGCCGCCGCCACCGCTGCTGCCGCTGGCCTGTTAGTCCTCTGTGAGCCGGATGGTGGTGGGGATGGTGGAGGTTCAGTCAGGCCTGCAGCTCTCCTGTGGAGAGTGACCTCATCGCCTGGCCCCTGGCATTGTGGCAGCAGCACAAAGCCATGCAGGAGACAGAGAAAGAAGATTGAATGTGGGGGAGGGACTGGACGCAAGCAGAGACGTCGAGGTGAATGAGCCTGTGTGTGACTGCGAAGGAGAAAAGCAAAAGAAAGAAGAGGGAGACCACCAGGCTGACAGGAAGGAGAGGGACGAGGACACGCGGACAGCTGATGAGGGAATCAGCGAGACAGGAAACACACGGCACAAACAGAACGACTAAACAACACAGAGGCCGAACCATAAAATACAAATCGCAGCCAAACATCTCCGCTGCTCCTCCACCTGAGCACACAGAGGCCTCAGAGAGAAGGAGAGCACGCACAAATAACCGTAAACCAACACACACACACACACAGGGCGGAGACTACAGGATACTTCCTGAGCAGTCATTCCAAAATCACCCGAGAGGAGATTTAGTTTGGTGAAAGCCAACATTCAGCTCTGCTGTGTCCTGTTTCCAGGGAGGAGGAGCCTTAAAAACACGCATCCAAGCATGTTCTCCTTCAGACAAACTACAGTCTGACAGATAAAAGCTCACATTTCAGTCTTTATCTGCTAACACTGCATGAAAAAGCACATCTGACTCTCAGGCAGTCCCTCATGACACACTTCATATCTGTACGATCTGTGTGTGTGGCTGAAACACCCCCTAGGGGCTGCTGTGTGGTAACAACACACTCACAGGATCGCTGTGTGGATGATGATGATGGAGATGAAGGTTTTGTGCAGCAGAAACTGTGTTTTTTTTTTTTTAAGAATCAGGACTGAATGTGTTCAGGAGGACATGGACATGGTGGAGCCTGATTGGACATAAATACGACGCAGCATCCTGAGACGTGAGACGTGCCGCGTCTCTCCCGCGCGGTTTGAGTGTCCTTCACTTCGTTTGTGTTTGTTTGTGTGACTTTTCTGTCACTACCTCATTTAAACCCTGTTGTTTTTTTTGCACCTCTTCGAGGAAACACACACACACACACACACACACACAAAGAGAAGTGGTACACTAAAGATGTTCCCCGTCCATCGGCAGGGGCTAGCAGGGAAGGTGCAGAGGTCAGAGTTTGGGGGTCAGAGGTCAGCTAATCGGTCACTTCATCAACTCATTACTCAGCTTGTTAATTAGAGGATTAAAGCAGGCAGGGTGAGGTAACCACAGCTCTCCAGCCCTGCACGGATTGTTTTCTTTGCTTTCACGTCGAAGCTGAAGATGTGACGGGTGTTTCTGACTCTCCTCTCTGCATCTCAAAGCGTGTTTGCCTGATTTACAGTCAGGTCCTGACCTCAGCAGCTTTAACAGCTCTTTACAGCAGACGGAGACGTCGCTTCTGACACCGCACGCTCTGCCGGGACATCCAGAGGAAAGGAAGGGGATAAACAGAGCTTCTCCTGCCTGGACCGTCCCAGGAGACAGATTCATGGCAGGAGGGCATTACTCTAATGCAGGAGCTTCAAAACGTGCCTCTATTTCAGCGTGTGTTTGTTTTCTGTGTCGAGGGGAAAATAAAAGCACTTTAGACAGATTTCCCAGAGGCCCTTTCTTCTGTAATAAATCTCCCTCTTTATCCACGTGTACCGCTTCACTTTTATCAAGTCGGCATTACCTCACACAAGGGGGGAACGTAACGGGATGAGTAGAAAACACTTTACAAAAAAATTATTTCAGGAGTAATAAGCAACAAACCTTGCTCAATGAAAACCAAAAAGAACTCTCAAGCCAGCGTCATGAACTTAAAAGATTTCAGTTTAATCAAACAGCTCAATGCGCGCTCCGCGCGTAAGGTTAAATCAAACTAAGTCCCAACGAAAATAATGTCTATATTTCAGTCTTTATACCCTCTAAATAAACCAAAAGTCCCCATCAAACGAAAAACTCAAAAGGATCCTGTTCCGGGCACTTTTAAGTGTCTTTCCAGAGGTTTAAAACTCCTTTGCGAGCCACCGCGAAAGTCTTTCGTCCAAAAGGAAACGAAGCAAATCCACAAAAAAAGGAAAAGTCCAAAAATCAAAAATCTATGATCGATCAGTTTCTCTCTTTCTGGTTTACCAGCGTTAAAAAATCGTAACAAAAAGAGTCGATCTCACCCCGAGTCACGCGTAAATCCTTATTGGAAAGGTGTTCCTCCTTCCGCTCCTGACGCGTCCAGAATTCGAGCAGCGAGATCCGGCGAGAAGCTTACGGGAGATAGAAAGCTGTTGTCTGGTTTATTGTATAACTTTTCCTTCTTGTTTTGCCGACAACTACTTTTATCATTTTTTATTTTCAGGCCCTATTTTACAAGGTCTGCCTGATCCTTTGTTCATTTGTCCCGGTCACCTCTTCTCCGCCTCTTCCCCCGCGACACATCCTCCTTTTATCATCTCCTGTTTTTTTACCCCATTCATTTTACTCCCATAATATGAACATAAAAATTACAGGTCCCACACATCCATATACAGAGAATATTTATATATATATATATATATATATATATTTACCTTCTATCTAAATAAAGAAACCCTGTCGTTTTCAATATTTACTTTCACACACTTTGACTCCTCATTTTATTTATTTGGTGACACCGTCACAACACGACCTCCTGTTTCATTAATGAGGTATGAAGGCTGTCCGCTCACAGGTAGCCATGCGGAACAAAAACAGGCCGACGTGAACACATGTGAAGTTTGACTTCTTATCTCTTCAGGAGAAAGTAAATAAGACGCCCTCTCACAGAAAGAGTTTGTTTAAAGAGGCGATAACGCTCCTCTGGATGAATTAAAGATCGGTCCTCAATGGGTGTTTAAAAAGCAGGAACAGCAGAGAGAGGACGGCGTATCTCTGCTGAACGTGCACCTGGACAAACAGGCACACGTGTGTGTGTGTGTGTGTGTGTGTGTAGGCTGAGAAGCTGACATATTTGGCGCTGTTAGATATACAGTATGAGTCCCTCTGCTCTCTGCTAGATAAGGATTTGAGTTTATACAACAAACACTGAGACAGGTGCTTATCAGCTGCGTGTGAGCAGAGCAGGGTCAGGATTAAGAAATCAAACACGTCTCTGTGTGTCTGTTTGCACACGCGTATCATAATCAGACCCTAATGAGGAAAACAGAGGATGTTAGCTTCAAGACCTGCCGAGAAAAACAAAAGTTAAACAGCAGAACAAACTTTTCACTTGTGGCGTTGATTCTTTTTTTTTTTTTAACCACTCTTCAAAGATGAATCTCAGAAGTGTATTTTTATCAGGCTGCAGCAGCATGAGAGACGACTTTGATCGCTCGATTTCTGCAACCTCTACAGCCAACGGACCGTTCAACAAAAACAAGGCGGAAAAGAGATCTGGAAGGAGAAATGTGTTGAGGTTTCACATCCATGCAGCTGAGGAAAGATGGACTACACACACACACACACACACACACACACACACACACACATACACACACACACACGGCTGGTGGAGCTCAGAAACTCAGGGGCCATAAAGTTTGACATATGGAATGGTGTGTTAATCAAAGACTCCACGCTCCCAGCTGGAGCAGCCGCACTGGGAACACAGGCTGACATGCATACTTCAGAACATCCCTCTGCGTGTGTGTGTGTGTGTGTGTGTGTGTGTGTGTGTGTGTGTTTCTCAGGGTACTGTAATCCTTGCGGTCCTTTGTAGTGATGGTTTGCCTCCTCATGTGTGTTTTGTTCATCTTCCCGTCACTCCTCCCTTTCAGTCTCTTAAAAAATGAAAGGTAAAGATGGAACAGGAAGGATTCTGATCTCAGTTTTTATCCATATGAAGAAAAATGAAATGTGTTAAATCACGAGTGAGCCGTCTCTCCATCCTTTCACATTCTCTCCTTTCTTTCTCTCTCCACAACACACACACACACAGATCTTCACATCCTTCCTTACAGTGGAAGCTGAGTAAGCTTCATCTATATGAAACAGGATGGGATCAATGAAGCACCTTCAGTGGTCGAAGTTCTGAAATGATCTTCTGTGGATTTTGATCCTTAATGTCTGTTTTTGGATTGGATTATTTGTGTTTTTCCTCCATCGGGGGGAGGCAGAGGAGTCTAACGCCCCCCTGAGGTCGTTCAATTCATTACATTAAAACTTACTTTAGGAGTCTGTGAGGACGATCTGTCTGAAGTGGGTCACAGCGCCACCTTCTGGCTTGAATCGTGAGCACACTGTCGGGATAACATGACTCTTAACAAGGCGTGTGTTTGTTTTGGAAATGAATGGAGATCAGATCTTCTTTTTAACACTACTTTTCTTTGTTCAAGACGACTTTTTACTGGATACAAAGTGAGGAGGTAAGGTATTTATCAACAGTTACACAGAGCTGCTGTTTGAAACATGACAACAAGTAAACTTTGTCACTTTGTTCTGGAGTTTAATAGACAGAACTATTTAGAGCTACGTAATCCTCATGTCCTGCTCATCAACCAATCAGAGCTAACGTAACCTCACTCTGCATTTTATTGACAGACTCTCAAGTTTGATCAGATCACTGCAGAATAACTGCTGCATGTGGGTTGGAATGAACATTATCACATACAGATTAACCCATGGTTTAGCCTTTAGCTCCTGTTTTAGCCTTAAGCTTGTGTTTTAGCCTTTAGCCTGTGTTTTAGCCTTTAGCTCATGTTTTAGCCTTTAACTCATGTTTTAGCCTTTAGCTTGTGTTTTAGCCTTAAGCTCATGTTTTAGCCTTTAGCTTGTGGTTTAGCCTTTAGCTCGTGTCTTAGCCTTTAGCTCAAGTTTTAGCCTTTAGCTCGTGTTTTAGCCTTTAACCCGTGTCTTAGCCTTTAGCTCGTGTTTTAGCCTTTAGCTCGTGTTTTAGCCTTTAGCTTGTGTTTTAGCCTTTAGCTTGTGTTTTAGCCTTTAGCTTGTGGTTTAGCCTTTAGCTCGTGTCTTAGCCTTTAGCTCAAGTTTTAGCCTTTAGCTCGTGTTTTAGCCTTTAGCTTGTGTTTTAGCCTTTAGCTTGTGTTTTAGCCTTTAGCTTGTGGTTTAGCCTTTAGCTCGTGTCTTAGCCTTTAGCTCAAGTTTTAGCCTTTAGCTCGTGTTTTAGCCTTTAGCCCGTGTTTTAGCCTTTAGCTTGTGTTTTAGCCTTTAGCCTGTGCTCTATCTCTCTCCTGTTTCTCTTTCTTCTTCTCTTCTGTCCTTTTTCTGTCTGTCAGTTCAGCTCCAGTCTCCACCATCTCTACTAAATTAATCACAGAAATCGTTTCCAGCAGAGACAAACTCAGATCTCTCTTCTCTCTGATAAACTTCATCAGTCAGCGTGGTGTTGTCATGGAGACTTCAACGTGCTGTAAATCAATCCGGTCCTGTCTGACCCAATCAGGAAGCTGAGAAATATCATTTATCAATAACCTGTATTGGTGCTGATGATCTGATTTGAAGTTGTGGATCAGGATCAGGCAGATCACTCAGAAAGTCCTCACAGGAAGTTTAAAAAAATAAACATTTTAATTAAAAAAGAGTATAATTAAGCTTTAATGTGAGGAAGTGAAATATGTTTGTGGTGCTTCCAGAGCTAAGACAGTGGAAGACTGGACAGAGTATGAACTAAAGAGAGGATAAAAATGAAGGAGGAAGAGAGGGGGACAAAGAAAGAAGAGCAGAGAGATGAAGGAGAGAGAGCACTGCAGAGAAACAGAGAGGGCTTCATTGTTTGGATCCTGCTCATTACTGAAGGGATGATAGCATAATATAGTGCTAATGGGAGGACAAATCGTGTTGTGTCCAGCTTACATAACTGCTGAGTGACTAATCACACAAGATGTTTCCTTGACACACACACACACAGCTAACGGCTCTCCTTTTTTTCAAACAGTCCTCAGAATGAAATGAGTGGAGCCGTGTGTTTCAGAAAAGAGAAAAAAAGAAGCAAAGTTTCACCAATTTCAATCAAGAGTGGAGAGAAGCTGCTGGAAAGTAGCGCTCGTCACTCGTCTGAGAGCCCGGTGACAAATACTCCTGGTAACCTTCAAGGACAGCTGTTTGCAGAGCGAGAGAGGAGGACACGGGAAGGAGTGAGAGAGACGTGAGAGACTCCATCTGCTCATGTGCGTCAGCCCATGACAGTTCTGTCTCCTGTAAAGACGCCAACGTTCCTCTGCCAGCGACAGACGGCATCAACAAGAAAAACAAGAGCTTCGCTTGAAGCTTCATTTTCTGTTTACTCCTCTTTAGCTCCTCCTCGGGCAAGTTGTGTGCTGAGTTTTAGGAAAATGAGCATGTAGTATATGAACACCAGGGAAACATGTGCTGAAGATTCTAGTTTGCTGTGTGCAGCTTTTCCCATTGACCACACACTGTCAGTACGAGCTGCAGGCGCAACAACCGCAACCAAACCGCAACGTGACCGAGCTTCCATCCAGTGAAAAATCAGCCGTCCGGCTTCACCAGCTGGAAAAGAGGAGGAGCAGAAGAGAGCGAGGGAGGGAGAGTGACAGAGGGAGTTTAATAATTGAGGAAAGTAAAGCCAACAATCTGCCAACTCTGCAAATCAGACAAATATTCCCAAGCTGAGAGCCTTCAGAGCCACAAGCTGCACGTTCAGCTAATCCCTGTGTGCAGCAGCTTCATACAGGCTGATGCTAGCTACGTTTAGCGAAACAGTAAACATGACAGCCAGTCGGATAAACTCCACATCATGCACGGTTTCAAGGGTCCAGAATGTCGCCGGTACGTAGCTCCGCCTGCCAAGAGGCCCTGAGTCCATGAGAACCTGATGCTTTCTGCTCTGCTGCCATACATCTCAGAGCTGGGACTCTAATCTGACACATTAGCCACCCAAGTACACGGTTTTCCCAGTCCGTCTGGATCTATCACATGTCACGCTGCACTCCGGGCTGCTTCAGAGGCACTGACGTGCAATCAGAGGCCTGCCTGCTCGTGCCAAGGGAGCAGGGTAAATTGTCAGCTGACGACAGACTGGAGGGAGCATGTTTTGGGCCGGGCCCTGCGGAGGCTTCAGCCAACAGGAAAGCTCCGGTGTTTTCCTCTCCATGGGGCATAATGGATTCTCCTCGCCAATGAAACATTATTCCGCCTGGCAGTCTGGACCGCCAGCCACCTGAGAGTCTTTCCCACAACACCCCTCTTCCCTGTCACAGCCGGGCTGGGCCAGCACCAGAGATCAGGGACGGATCGTTCAGATCTTATTGTTGTATCTACGTTTATTCATCATGTTATTTTTGATATTTTTACTTCTGATTCTCACTGTAATTATCTCTTTTTCTCCTTTTACTTATTAATCTTATTCTTTATGTTCTTATCTCTCTTATTATTTCCATCTCCTTCTTTACTTCCTTCATCTTATCTCTGCTCCTCTGACATTTATGGACCAAACTACTCGATTAACCAAGAGCGGATCATCGATCATGAAATAATCGCTAGTTGCAGCCTTAAAGTTTTATTATTTCACCGTCTCTTGTCTTCCAATATGGGAGCTCTTTGTATTATTATGTTTTTTATTATTATTATTATTAAGAGCAGGTGGGTGAAAGAGGAAGAATCTGAAAGAACAACTAAAGGAGGACAGATCTGCATCCTTTGCTCCTGAAACTGAGATGGAGAGATGAGAGATGGATTTCTCAGCAAGCGTCCAGGCTGGTGTCTGACACGGTAACTTAGCCGCCTCCCCATTCCACAGAAATGCTCTCCAAAGCAGGAAACACTGGCACACACTGGCCACAAGGGGGATACACTCAAGAGTGACAATATCTTGATGATTTTATTTGATGGCTCTAAATCTAACAACCATTAAAACGCAGGTGAAAGTTCATTTCAGGGGGAATTAAAAAGACTGACAGGCAAATGGAGCACTTCACCATCTGTTACACAAGACGCGTGTGTGAGGTTTCTATGGGAACACAGCGTCACACATGCGTGAAGCTTCACTTCACTGGAAAACGCTCAGTGTGCCGTGTGGCTGCACAGGAACGCACAGGAAGTAGATACTTCCTGATACTACTACTGATGGACCAGCGTCTGTGGGCGTCTTGGCCTCCGAACGTCTCGAGAATGAAACCGAAATTAAACGTTTTTTTCAAACGCCAAACACAGATCATAGTTAAAGTGTTCCACGGTAGGATCGATTAATTCTCCACAAATAATACACACTGTCTTTTTTTAGACTTGTGAAAACTCTGATCAGCTGGTGACTTCAGAAACTTACCATCCAGATTGTCTGGTGATCAAAAACGTTAGTTTAGAGCCCTGATGGACATAAATTCACTCTAATTTCACACACACACACACACACACACACACACACACACACACACACACACACACACACACAGTTGTAGTACCTCCTTTCGTTGTCATCCAGATGAGCGAACAGCACGTTCTTGGAGATGGCTTTGGCCAAGGCCGTCATGGTCTTGTAGTCCTTTGGGATCACCTGTGGAGACGAAGCAGGGACACAGACTGAGAAGCAGAACTCTGCAGGTGGACTCGGAGATTAAAGCAGCAAACACACATAACAGTCTCCACTTCAAAGCAGACTAAATGGAGTAATTAGAGAGCAGCGTATTGGCAAACTCTGAAAGACGAATCCTGCACATGTGTGTGTGTGTGTGTGTGTGTATTTTTGGGACGGCCCATCTGTTCAGGGATTACACTCAAAATGTCACACAGCCCTAAAAAATTCAAGAGAGGCCTGAACTCATTCATAAAACATGCATTTTCATGTCCCAGACTCTGTGGGTTGTCTGCCTGCATGTGTGTGTGTGTGAGTGTGTGTGTGTGTGTGTGTGTGTGTGTGTGTGTACATGGAAAGGGGATTACAAAGTCTGCATTTAGAAAGAGGAGAGCTTTATCTTCTTTCCACACAGAATAAAAGTACGAAGGAGAGAAGAAATGAGAGTAAAATAAGAACCAGAAGAGGATGAGGAGTGTGTGTGTGTGTGTGTGTGTGTGTGTGTGTGTGTGTGTGTGTGTGTGTGTGTGTGTGTGTGTGTGTGTTGTCTCTGGTGCTGGGGGGAGAGGAGGGGGTAAGCTGTAATTACTTTAAAGCAACAGATGTCTCCACATGAAGACGACCACGCAGCACTGTTCACATCATGCACACAAATACACACGAGACCACATCACACACACACACACACACACACACACACACACACACACACACACACACTCTGCAGAGCGCAGGCCCCGGCCACTCAGTGGACACCAAGAGACGGAGGCGCTGGCCTGGCTGGGGAACTGAGCTGGATTGAGATCTTCCAATATGATCGAGTACTAAGTCCCGCCCTCAAATGCAATGAGCCAATCACAATGCGTTGCAGAAAGTCCGTATTTTGTTCAGTTTTATGAGGTTTTTCTGATATTTGAAGTTTAAAAAAGAAATATAACTTTAACATCTCTAAGATTAGCTAAAGTTAGCCTAGTGTTAGCCTAGCGTTAGCCTAGCATTAGCTCCTAGCTGCGTTGTTCATCATGTCTCTTTGTTTGTTGGAGCTCATTGGCCTGTTTTGTTCTAGTTTTTCTTCTTTGGTGATCGTCCATCATTCTTAGCTGTTGTCCAAAGGGCTCTAGTTAAGCTAACGTTAGCTTCTGGAGCTTTGCTGCTTTCATTAGCTTAGCTTCATTAGCCATTCATTTTGTCTCCAAAAATCATGGATGACGTCCTCTGAAATCTCTCCTACTGTCACACCTGACATCGCACCTGACACTGAATGTTCACCGTTTGTCCAAAAGGGGGCGTGGCTTAGCCATAGGTCAACTGTATGACACTCCCAAACACTGTTATGACAGGAAGACAAAAAATGTTACCGACTTCATTTTAAGAAACAAGCATGGACTGTATGAAAAGAGGGATGTTGCAACAGCTTCCTAAAAGTGAAGCCAAAACATTTGGAGCTCTTCCTGCTGACTGGCTGCAGAACAGGTCATAAAACCTGCTTCCTCCATGTTGACCCTTCAGGGCTTCCTGCTAACCAGACAAACAGGGTTAGCTTATTGATTGAGTCTGTGTGTGTGTGTGTGTGTGTGTGTGTGTGTGTGTGTGTGTGTGTGTCAATGACATGATGATGTGGGTTAGGGTTCTCAAACCAAACATTCTCCTTCAGCTCCCTTTCATGTCTGATTCACTTTCTCTGACCGTGAGGCTGAAGTGACGTGGATCCATTTATATTTCACAAGCGTCTGACGTGGCAGGTTGAGCCTCAGTGTGTGTGTGTGTCTGTGAATGTGTGTGTCACGGGAACGAGGGCAGGCTTGTTGCCATGACACATGACTGCAGCGTCTGCTGGAGACCTCAGAGCCATAAACACAAACGCCTGTGGGTGTGTGCACATACCTGACACACTCACACTCTGCACGCTCCAGCGACCACGAGATTACCGCGTGGTGACAGGGGGCTCATGTCGTTATGTCATTACCCAGCAATTAATAACATGTCGGGTTAATTTTAATTTAACAAGCGCTGTCGTGATGCTGCATCGCTGCATGGGTGTGTGTTCATGTTCACCTGAACATACAAACACACGTGTGTGTACTCTTGAGGCTGACCTTGCGAACGTAACTGACGGCATCCTCTTCGGTGTAGACCTCGGCGCTGACCCCTCCCCGGCGACGCCTGGCCTTGACGACGGGGTTTGGCGGCGGGGGAGAAACTTCGTCATCGTGTGAGTCGGACTGGCTGTTAGACTTCTGGCGCGCCATGATCTGCTTGCATTCTTCCTGTTGAGACAAAGACAAACAAGATCGTCACATTTTCAGCGGCTCGGATATGAGACGGTATCTCGAAGTCTCGAAGGACTTTAAAAAAAACAGACGAAGCTTCTGTCGTGGCTTCAGGGAGGATCTCCTGGTGATTTTTAGATCTGATGGAAAACCTCTGACATCCAGCATCATGTGGACTCTAAACCAGGTCAGATGACATAAGAGAGCTCTCTACAGCTCAGAGAAACTACACTGGAAACATCCAAGTCCTGAGTGCACACTGTTTGGACATCTGGCTGCTGTGGTATGAAGTCAAAGCTATCAAATATTAACGAGTGCAGACCTGAAAACGCAGAGAGCAGAAAGCTCAGCAGAGTTCTCTCCTCCTCTCTGCTGACGAACGAGGAGGAAGAAAGAGATCAAACGGGAGACGGACGCCTCTGGCTGGCTGTGCTGAGCACACGCACGGGATGAATTATTGATTGCTCACTTGATTAACACATTAACATATGTACACAATGAAACCACTGTAGGCTGGATAGTGTGTGAGAGTGCTGTGATCATAAATGGCTGCTTTGGTTCCTCAGGAGTGTTTCTAATATCACCGTCAGGATGAGATGATAGCTCTATTATTCACCTGCATTTATTTACAGTAACAGTATCACCTGTTTGTCTTTAAGACGATGAGACTCCAGAGGGTTTACAGCTGCAAAAGGCGGCACTGCAGTGAAGAATGCATCTGAAGTGTGAGGAGAACAATCGTCTATTAGAGACAGTTAAAGAAATCAAAACGTGAATTTTCAGGAAAGAAAACTCAAAATTCTCTTTGTTGTTGTGCTGCTGGCGTCTGAGGTGCTCTGCTTCTTGGAGGATTAATTAATTTGATGATTTGACGTATTGAGTCCTGTTTTAAAACATAACCCGTCTGAATATCCTGGAGATGTAACCATGTACCCTTGAATATCTCCTTATTAATGAGTCCAAGCAGGAAGTTCAGTTTGATATGGCTGTCCAGTGAGTCCATGAAGCAGGGAAACGGGCAAAAAGCAGCTCGTTAACATCTACAAATTAAAACTTTTATTGACTTTGTAAACTCGAAAATTTAACATTTGATTACTCGCAGATATAAGTCTGTGAATTTGAAAAAAGTCATGTGTTTACGACTTTACAAACCCATTCTTTGATTCTTTTATTTGCCCTCTCTTTTGTTGTTGGCCCTGATACACTGTTATAATGGTTTCTCATGGTGTCTCATGGTTTCTCATGGTGTCTCATGGTGTCTCATGGTGTCTCATGGTGCCTCATGGTGTCTCATGGTGTCTCATGGTTTGTCATGGTGTCTCATGGTGTCTCATGGTTTCTCATGGTGTCTCATGGTTTGTCATGATGTCTCATAGTGTCTCATGGTTTCTCATGGTGTTTCATGGTGTCTCATGGTTTCTCATGGTGTCTCATGGTGTCTCATGGTTTCTCATGGTGTCTCATGGTGTCTCATGGTTTGTCATGGTTTCTCATGGTTTCTCATGGTCTCATGGTGTCTCATGGTTTCTCATGGTCTCATGGTGTCTCATGGTGTCTCATGGTGTCTCATGGTTCACTCTGGATTCATTTTGATTCATGAACGAAATGTGCAATAACCCATAACTTATGTCATTATTTATATACCATATAGTTTTAAGTGGAATGTTCATAATTATATAATTTTTGCATATCCTCATTTTTTGTACGACACTCATGTTAATATTTTGTACTTTATTTTAACACTTCTGAATTGGAGCAGCAAAAAGCTATTTCCCCTCAGGGATCAATGAAGTATTTCTGATTCTGGTTCTGATTCTGATAAAAAGGAGGAAGGAACAGTCATAAAAATGTATCTATGAAGCACAAAACAAAGCAAGAACCCCAGACACAAAATAACTCTCACAAAACCCAACCCCTTAAAAAAAAAAAAAAAAAAAAACAGGCAACAGGAGGAACTGGAACCAAACAACATGAGCAAAGACCAGGGGGGCAAAAACATGTATAATCCCACAAAGACAGGAGGGTAAAACAGTAACAGGGGAGATAAAACAAGTAAACGTATTAAATTAAATTTCATTAATAAAGAGAGAAAAAAGTCCATTAAATAAATAAATGAAAGAATAATAAATCCAGTCCCTCTGAGATTTTCTACAATAACTAAAGAAAGTTAAAAGTTTATAATCCAACCAGGAACAGGAACATCCTCCACACTGACTAAAAGTCACCTCTGAATCTATCAGGCTGATCCAAGAACAGCTTCTTCCACTGGATTCAAACTTTCCCTCTGAAAAACTGAAGCAGCAGGAAAAGGAAACAGTCCTCACATTCATGAGAACAACAAAGTTTTCCAAACATGGAAACGAAACTGGGACAGAGACATGAACGCAGCAGCTGCCTTCAGGGCATCTCTGCCTCAGCGTTTCATCCACAGGCTCTGATTACGCTCTCACACTACCTGCATCCTGAGGTTACTGGGATGCTCGACACACTCTGCGTAACACAGCGTGAGAATGCAGATCACACACACACACACACACACACACACACACACACACACCTCTTGCTTACGCAGAGTCACTGCCTGAGGGAACACAGCCAGCAGGACGAGGAGGAGGGGAGGAGAGGAGAGGAGAGGAGAGGAGAGGAGAGGAGAGGAGAGGAGAGGATCTCATAAACACATGTAGAGGCAGACTGCAGGGGGAGAGGGAGGCTGAAACACTCCGGCTTATCCAGGTTGCACTGAACGCTTCGCTTTCTTACGAGACTTAAAAACACACACAAGCTTCTTCTCTTCATCAGTCCAGAGGAAACACACACACACACACACACACACACTCACCTCAGGCTGAGCATCCTCACCATGCATCAAAACTTCACATGCAGCAAGAAAAGCAACACGGCCTGACGGCCTCACGTGAGACCAGATCAGATCACTCCAGCAGGCTCACTCCAGACCGTCAGCAGAGGTATTTACCATGGCATGGAGGGTCCCTGCAGGCCTGCTGTGAGTCCCTCAGCCTGTCAGAGGCATCAAATCAAAGTGTGAGTGTGTCAAAGCGTGCATGGGAATCAAAACACATCTCATACACACCTGACACACACGTCACACGGCTGCAGCATCCTGCCATACAGGCACAGCGCTCGCTGTGTGTACGTCTGTGCGCACACTCAGGTTGGAGTGTGTGTGGGTAAGCGGAGCATCTGAGTTAGTGAGTGAAAGAGAGAGAGAGAGAGGGAGAGAGAGAGAGAGAGAGTGAGTGGCAGAATGACTGCAATCCCCACGACACAGCAGCTAAAGAACAAGGCTACTGATGAAAACACTGATCACAGCAAAAAGGCTGTCTCTCCATCGCTCCTGCGCAACTCTCTGTCTCTGCTTCCCAGCCTCCCCTCTCTCTCTCTCTCTCTCTCTCTCTCTCTTACACACACACATACGCACAATCAGGTGGCGCAATGAGCGGGCCTCTCTCGCTTCCCCATCGTCACTATGACAACAGGGTACAGTAAGCATCCTGACTTGTTGGTTCCAAGGCTCACACACCAACACGTACACACAAACAGCAGCCTGTTGACTCTCTCTCTCTCTCTCTCTCTCTCTCTCACTTTCTCATACATCTACAGTGATTGGGTTCAGCCCCCCCTCCCCTCCTCAATAATGACCTCTATTCTGACCAATCAGCGTGGGTGTCGATGCTTCCTTCCATTCACATAAGGAAACATTGTCGTGCGTTACAATCCCCATGTGTGTCAGACAGTCGCCCGTACCACACAGCGTCTCTCTCACTCCCCACTGGTCTCGAGCGCCCACACGCTTCCCTCTGAGGTCAGAGGAATCAAGTCGTTCTGTCCCGGCTTCAGAGACAGCAGTCACCATGAATCCAAGGTGAGCTGATCGTAGCTGCAGAGGAACCTTTTTCCATAGTAGCTCCAAGAGCCAAGAAGTTTGAGGCAGAGCCATTTATCACTCTGAGAGCCGAGCACAAACACCACCGCAGCCTACTTCTTCTTTACTTCTTTCAAACACTAAAAGTGTTAAAGAGAAGATCTGATCTCCATCCATTCTTCAAAACAAATGCATGCTTGAATAAGAGTCCGATTCTCACAACAGTGGGGAGCAAGTGCTCATGGGAAATGGAGTCTTCATCCCAGAAAAAAACTAGCTTTTCAAGAAAGAGATTAAAAACCTCTTTTCCAATGAAGACCTGGCCAAGACTGGCAACAGGAAAAACACAAAGTTACAGACAGAAATAATCAAAATTACGCTCAAATTAATTTTTTGATTATGAAGTTACAGTGAAACTTGTGTTAGTGGTAGGACGGTGTCATGATTCATTCCTGACCTCAGTGAGGAAGACAGAGTTTGAGTTAAAGCACTTTTACCATGATGATGGTTTTGTCCTGTTTTTGAAAGGTTGAGCTCTGTGTGTTTCATCGAGGAATAGCTTTCCCCCCATCGTGCAAAAAAAATAAAAATCCTGTGTCTGAGCGTTCTGTCTCTGCTCCTCTTACGTCATCATAAAGGGCGAGATGCCAAACACAGAGAGAGAGAGGACAAAAGAGTCGACAGAGGACACGGGCGAGAGCGGGACACAGAGGCTCTGAGGGTCGGAGATAAACCCCACACAAAGGATGAACCTCTCTGTTAATCCAACGCCAGCGTTATTACCACATTATTAATGTTAATTACAACTCATTCGAGGACGCTGAGTCATTTTAAAAAAGACTCTTCAGGAACAAAGACTAAAGGCTCACACGGACCAATCAGGACAGCCGTACATCAGTCTGTACGTAAACGCTTTGAGCCCACGGGAGAAGATGAGAGCGCTCGCCGTGCAAACACACCAACACACTGATTCCTCAGAGGTGATTATTTCTGATGTTAGAGGGAAAACAGGAGACAGCCGTACGTGGTTACCTGAGGTAGCTCCGATCTGTTGACGTAGACAATTTCACTCTCCACTGCCGGGGCTGAAAGCATGAGAGTGAACCAGAAACAACAAGGTGCCGCACACACACACACACACACACACACACACACACACACACACACACACACACAGGTAATGAAGCGTGGAGCGCTGATGCAGTCCACTCATCGCTTTGTTCCACACCATTACAGCCCCACAATGGTCAGAAAGTTCGTTTCTGTGTGAGGACCACGTGTAGTCGAGTGCCGACCCCCCCGGCTCTGAAATAATGTCCACTCTCTAAACAGCTTCAAAACACCAACACGTTAAACTGTCTGAAAATCTAAATGGAAGCTTTCGCTTTCCCTAATCTTCAGCTTCTGCTTAAACTCTAAGTGAAACACAAGCCTTCAAATTCAAAATCAAACTATCCACAAATAAATCAGATTTTCTGGAAGAGGCGAGTCCGACCCGTCCCTCCCTCTAGCTGGATGTCCTTTGAAGCAGGGAAGCACCAGTCTGACTTTTTAAGTCCTGCTTCTGATACCCGGGTTTTGGTATCAGCCAGTAAAAATACAGATGCAATGCTCGTATTAACATCTGTATTGAATCTGTAAAGATTTGGGATTAATCCGGTTTAGCCCTAATTTAAAAAACTCATTAATAACAAACCTGTCACTAAGGCTGGGTACCAAACTTTGTTTCTTTCACAGCACCAACCAAAATGCTTCGATGGTACCGAGTATCAAAACCTGCCTCGTCTTTTTATGGAGTTTGGGGGCGGAGTGAAAGCAAGCAGCGGGTGCTGAGCCCCTCCCCTTTCCAAAACCCTCACAGACAGACTCCTCGCTCACAGCAGATCCTCCAAGCTGCTCCCAGAGCAGACGACAGCGTGCAGATGAATCACGTTTGTCTCTTTAGGGTCAAAAGAAAAAAAAAAACTGCTGAAAGTAGAAAAAATACTAAATCTGAAACTTAAAGCTCAAGATTTTTACCGTAATGTGTGATATAAACTTCTCCCTCTGTTTTTAGGATTCATATTATAAAGTTGGTATCAAAGTGAAGGTATCGGTACAGGAAGATGAATCTTTGAGGGATATCCAGCCCGAGTGATCGCTCTCCCTTTCGGACCTGTGCAGCATTTCTTCCTCTCTGACAGGATTATTTTAGGAGGGAGGAGGGAGGAGGGAGGAGGGAGGAGGGATTCGACGGGCTGATGAGAGAAGACAAAGAAGGACCACCAGGGAAACAGAGTCTCAAGGCCCAATTTACCTGTCTGGGCCCCTAAGGTGGGCCAGGGAGGAGGGTTTAGGCCCGGGTCACTGGATGCACCTTAAGCTGATTTAACAAATACCCTGCTGCCAGCATGGAGCTGATGAATGAACAGAGACTGCAGACAGAAATGACTCTTTGAAAGGCTTCATGTGTGGGACACAGCGCCTGTGATGCCAACATGTCTGACAAGCTTCAGATCGTTACACGCTGAACGTCTGAGGATCAGAAGTCGAGTTCTACATCGAGGTCTCTTTGAAAGAAACGCAACAGAAAAACAACCCTTCATGACGGACTGCCAATCAGCCTCTTTAATGCTGTTAGACCTCAGCTGACAAAGAAAAGTGAATAAACTGTGAGATAACTGGAGATAAGATGCAATGTTTTAATTTTCTTTTCCCTTCTTTTAAAGTCAGGGTTGGTAGTCACTGAAAACTAGCATGAATTTGGATGTAGCATCTAGTAATCGGGGTATAGGTAGTTTTTCTGCTGTTCTCCAGCGTACTTGGATCCTCTTGGTTATGTGCACGCAGGAGGCGGGCAGAACAGCAGGACAGGATTTGATTGGTTTAACAAATTGGATCCTAACAGCTAGGATTGGTTGGTGTTTTTCAGGTTTCCTCCTGCTGCAGACAGCAGATATTTTTCACTCTGTTTTAAGAACACACACAAGTATTGATTGACATCATAAAGATCATTTTAACCAGAATAACAAAGTCTATTTAAATCTGGTTACTAACCCTGACTTTAAGCTGGCAGAGATGAGCCCTGTATGGACACAAAGCTCAGTGGGTGCAGAATAAGACAGTAAGTGTTAAGCGAGGGGTCGATCACGAGATACAAACTTATGACAGCGCTGCGAGCGAGGAGAACAAAGAGAGCTCTCTCTAAATCAGATGACATAAACACAGCAGACACATGAGACCACGTCCCCGTCCTGTCCTCCCTGAATGAAGCCATTAAAGCCCCAGAGACGTCACTTCAAACAGTAACACATCCAGACATTCAAACAGGACCAAAAACATACAGATGGTGTTTGTCTAACAAGCGCAACAACTGGTGACGTACAATTCAGCAGAGGAGGAACGACGTACAGAAGTCATCAGATGAGTTCACAGGCGAGATAACAGGAAGAGAGGATGAGAGAGGTAAGGAACGTAAAGAGAGAGCTGCAACATGAAGCCGATGCCAGAAACAGTGTTAAGCCCTGTGAAGATGCTTTATTCAATAAAACATCTGCGATGGCAGCTGCCCACTTGCAGCACTGAGTGACATTTTCACACTCACACATTCAGGCTTGGCGCGTTGCCTGGTGAAGGATGGATCTGTAAGAAGGATGAAGACTGATGAGAGAAAGTCAACAGCTCTGAGTTCTTGCAGCATCAAACTTTGTTTAAATATTGAAAAACCAATCGGTGCATTTTTCATGCAGCCTCTTACACATCAAAGTGTTCCATCAGACGCAGCAGCTTTTTTTTAATCTGAGCTTCAGGAGCTCGAGTGGTGAATAAAAGGATCAGCTGCCTCTCCACACCCACATCAGTTAGCCTTAGCCCTCCATGGCTGTGCCACAAATTCACCAGTTTTCCTTCCTTTGACAACCCAAACACCCAACAGGAGATGCAGCTTCAGAGATGCCCCAACCTGCTTCTTCCTTTAAAAAAAAACATCATTTTAAACTTCCTGTGAGGACTTTCTGAGTGATCTGCCTGATCCTGATCCACAACTTCAAATCAGATCATCAGCACCAATACAGGTTATTGATAAATGATATTTCTCAGCTTCCTGATCGGGTCGGACAGGACCGCATTGATTTACAGCACGTTGAAGTCTCCATGACAACACCACGCTGACTGATGAAGTTTATCAGAGAGAAGAGAGATCTGAGTTTGTCTCTGCTGGAAACGATTTCTGTGATTAATTTAGTAGAGATGGTGGAGACTGGAGCTGAACTGACAGACAGAAAAAGGACAGAAGAGAAGAAGAAAGATAAACAGGAGAGAGAGAGAGCACAGGCTAAAGGCTAAAACATGAGCTAAAGGCTAAAACACAGGCTAAAGGCTAAAGCATGGGCTAAAGGCTAAAATAGACTGAAGTCTAAACTACACGCTAAAGGCTAAAACATGAGCTAAAGGCTAAAACACAAGCTAAAGGCTAAAACACGAGCTAAAGGCTAAAACATGAGCTAAAGGCTAAAACACAGGCTAAAGGCTAAAACACGAGCTAATAGCTAAAACACAGGCTAAAGGCTGAAACACAAGCTAAAGGCTAAAATATGAGCTAAACCACGAGCTAAAGGCAAAACCATGAGCTAAAGGCTAAATCACAAGCTAAAGGCTATAACATGAGCTTAAAGGCTAAAATATGAGCTAAAGGCTAAAACATGAGCTAAAACATGAGCTAAAGGCTAAAACACGAGCTAAAGGCTATAACATGAGCTAAAGGCTAAAACAGGAGCTAAAGGCTAAACCACAGGTTAATCTGTTTGTGATAATGTTCATTCAGCCCACATGCAGCAGTTATTCTGCAGTGATCTGATCAAACTTGAGAGTCTGTCAATAAAATGAAGAGTGAGGTTACGTTAGCTCTGATTGGTCGATGAGCAGGACATAAGGATTACGTAGCTCTAAATATATCCGTCTATAAACTCCAGAACAAACTGACAAAGTTTACTTGTTGTCATGTTTCAAACAGCAGCTCTGTGTAACTGTTGATAAATACCTTACCTCCTCACGTTGTATCCAGTAAAAAGTCGTCTGAACAAAGAAAAGTAGTGTTAAAACGAAGACCTGATCTCCATTCATTTCCAAAACAAACACACGCCTTGTTAAGAGTCATGACATCACAATCCAGAAGGTGTCGCTGTGATCCACTTCAGACAGACAGTCCTCATCTCTTTTTAAATTATAGGTTATAAAAAGGCAAATACATAAAAATGAGTCTATTTCAACATCACTTATAAAATCTTCAAAGAGCTTTAAACAGATTGTTATCTGCACTCTCATGCAGATATCTGTTTACAGAGTTATCATACATGTAGTTATCAAATTACTGCTGATTGGGAACAGGGATGTTATCATGGTGGGATGTGTTCTGCCTGCTTTCCTCCCTTCTGCTCCAGAGCTCGATAAACTGTGATTCCTGAATACAACAAGAGGGAAACAGACCAATCCATTACTGAAAGTTCAGACCCAAGAGGAAGGAAATGGGAAATAAGACGGCCCTGAAAAAAAAGTCATTTCAGAGTGTAACGGGCCAAAAATGAAAATGTCTCTCCAATAATTAGAGCCGACAGAGAGAGTAAGAAGATCACACCGATCAGAAGCTCGTGTGGAGATCAAAGTCATCGTTAGCACACGTTACCAGGATGAAAGCGAGTGAGACGGCTGCTGTTTCCTGTTTCACAACATCAGCTGAGGACAGAAGGCGTGTAATTACAACAAAACAACAGTCAGAAACAAAACAGTCAGACTGATGATTCAGCTCACTCTGGAGTGCACGTGTCTGTGTGTGTGTGTCTGTGTGTGAGTTAAAGAGGAGAAACAGAAACACAGAGAATAAGACTGTGAGAGCGGATGATGCAGGACATAAGAGAGAGAGAAAAGAGATTCTCCAGATGAGGCTGTGTGGAAGGACGGCGACCCTGTGCAGAGATGAAATGAGCTTCGCTCTGACAGAGAAGAGGACTCCATGATCTCATTTGGACGGAGAAGAACTCGATCTCACACGAGGAGAGATGGAATAAACTTCAGCAGATAAAGGGACTCATTGAACGCACTGTCTACCCTCTACTGTTGCCAAGGTTACCGCCTTCAGTATATGATGAATGCTGACGAATACGACTGAGAGAAGAAAAACACAAACACGATGGAGGTGAAGTGAAGGGGACAGAGTGTGTGTGTGTGTGTGTGTGTGTGAGGTGTGTTTATCACTGTGCTTCCTTTAAAAGCAGAGATTTGACCTGATTCCTCCCCTCAATAAAAAAACATAAACCTTACATGTTGTTCAGCCCTCCATGTTGTTCCCTTGACTGGAACTTTTACTGAGAAACCAACGACTAAATTATTCATCAATCAAAAAAAAACGAACACCATTCAGTCCCAACAACAACCGTCTCAGACACAAGAGAGGCAAAATGAAGTCTACAGGCCTAGAAACAGGTTGAATAGATGTGGCTTGATGAACCAAATTCTGTCCTGAGAGAGAAAAAGAAGCACAATACGCTTCTTAAATAACTGGGACATCCTGAACACACACATGTTCCATAAACGACATGACAACACAATACAGCACAGACTCTACAGACTGAAATAGAGCTGGCAAAGCAGCACCTTTTTCCATTCTAACCACTCTGTTTACTCTCTGCAATTTCACTGACCACCATTCAGCTACAGAGCTTGAGCAACTCTTGGGGATACAGCCATGAACTCTAACATAAAGTTTCAGTATCATTGTGTAAATCTGCACACACTTTCACAACATTAAAGAGGTGGAAATAAAAAAAAAAACATCTGTTTTGTTTGCTAAGTAGCGTTGTGTTATTTATGGCAGTCAAAATGTTTGATATTTCCATCCTTCTCAGTGTCACATGTGGACCAGTTTACAACCTACGTCATCAACAATATGCGTGCAGACGAGTTAGCATTCTTTAAAATCTAAATTCAAACTGTCAGCAGCATAAAGGGATAGACCGATTATCAGTGCATATATTTGTCATTTTGACCCATATCAGCATCTGCCTTTTTTTAATACGACGGCCGATAATAGGTCACTTCAAAACTTGGCAAAGGAAAGCTATTCTTAACTACTTTGCTTCTGTTAGCGAAAGTCTGCTAGCTTAATGCTAACATGAATGCAAAATCCCATTGACCGGCTAACGCAATTAGCATGGTGACCATCTCACAGTCTATGAACTTATTCTAACTTTCACAGCTTGCTTGGCTCTTGAAAATGATATTGTTATTGTTATTGTTTGAAGTTAAAAAAAAGAGATAAACATTTTAGTTGTATTGAAATTTTGAAACAGTTTATATACTGTAGAAAACTTAAGGGAGCTATTTATTTGATTAAATGTTTATTGACCTTTAGAAGACATGCTGCTGAGCCTGGAAAATGTTAAATAAACATGTGCTGAAAGGCATTTAAACAAAGTTAAGGATCAGAGTTTGTATTATTCAAAATTTTGATGTCAATATATTCACTTTTACTGCAAATGAATATCGGCTGCAAATATCGGTATCGGCCCTGGAAAAAGCATATCGGTCTATCACTAATAAAAATGTCCACTTGTTCTGTGGTCGGTTGTCAGAAACGATACGACACCAGGGAGTCGACTTCTATTGAGTTCAGAGCGTCACAGAGCAACCGGTGTTTGAGTAAAGAGTGACCGTGCTAACTGGTGACTCTCAGCTGAACGTGTCAGTGATGGTCGGCTGAGAGTCTCCAGTTAACAGGGTCACACTTTCCACTGGAACACCAGCGCCGTCTGCAGCTGTGTTATTAAAGGTGTCTTAATCTGTCAACCTTCCTCTCCTGAAAACAAACACTTCCTGTTATATAAACAGCTAACATGAAATCTTAGTTTGACGTCAGACTTTTTCACCGACACTGTTTGATGATTTATGCATCACACTGCTTCACGGGGAGAGTTATGACTGACAGCATCCACTCAGAGGAGACCATCATCAGAGCCTGCAGGTGAGTGCAGCTTCAGCCTGAGTGTAACACGACATCCTGTTAACTAGAGCTGCAACAATTAATCGAATAATCGATTACTAAATTAATCGTCAACTATTTTGATAATCGATTAAGTCATTCAGGTAATTATTTTAGAAAAAAAAAGTCCAAATTCTCTAATTTCAGCTTCATAAATGTGAATATTTCTGATTTCTTTGCTTCTCTATGGCACTCCTGAATATCTTTGGTTTGCAAACCAGACATCTGATGATGTCATCTTGGAATCCCCCCCAAAATTTGACATTTTTCACCATTTTCTGAAATTTTATGGACCAAACAACTACTCGATTAATCGAGAGAAAAATTGAAAGATTAATCGATTATGAAAATAATCGTTAGTTGCAGCCCTACTGTTAGCATGACTGTGAGGTTAGCTCGCTTGTACAGAATTCTACATGAAGAGTTTTTGACCCGGACAGAAAATCTTTGAGGCTTATTTGCTGTTGAAATGAGACACACACACACAGGGACAGAGAGCAGCGTGTCCGTTTACAAGATGAATCAATAACAACTTAATACAGCGTGCTTCTGCTGAGCCCTGTCACAGCCATTAGTATTCATGCAGCCTCCTGCTCTATGCAGCATTACAGTCCTCGCTAACAGCAGCAGCACCTCCACTATCACTGCTGCTTCCTCTCTCTCTGACTACAGAGCGCCTGATCCCGTCTCTTCACACACATGAAGACGTTTGTACAACATACAAGCATCATAAAAGCCATAATACTGATTACAACAGCAGAATAAATGTTTAAATTACACATGCATTGAGTTCAAAGGTTGCATAACAATAACTGAAGCCTGGATTCTTTTCAGTTCACATTTAAAACTACAGATGCCTTTCTGGTGCTCTACTGTGGACACAGCATTAGCTTAGCTTGCCGTTAGGAGGTAAACAAGCTTACTGTCAGATTCTTCCTGCTGTAAAAAAAACCAACCTTGCAAGTTCTTTGAAGGGTAGAATCTTGTGGACCAGGTAATGAAAGCCTTTACAGCTCTGAGACAGCAGCTTCAGGATCAATAAATGAGCATCAGACACAGAACACACCAAGATGGAAGAGCTGCAGACAGAGCAGAGCATAGCTTCTACAAACGCGACAAAGCTTTGACTTTAATGATGGTCAGATCAGATGACTTTCACATGCTACCACACGCAACCATTGCGGTGAGGATGCAGGACATCCTCCAGGAATCAGAACGGTGAATCTCAGCCCTGGGTCTTATCTTTTATCTCTGCACAGTCACCTCTCTTGTTCCAGACTTCTCACCAAGGCCCAAACTCTCCACATGCTAACAGCAGTAGCCTGCAGCTACACCCTCACCTTAATGATGCTTTTGTAACAGCAGGAGTAAGAATAAAGATTCATGTTCAACACTTTGAGCAAACCATCCATCTGAAGAATTTAGATTCTGCTTTGTGATGCAGGATTTTAAGAAAAACGTTCGTCTCACACCGGGAACTAAAACAAGCTTTGAACCTACAGTACGGTGCGTCACTTCAAGATGTCGGCACCAACAGCAACTTATAAATAAAGCAGGAGACAAAGACGCACCTTTCTTGTAAGAAGCATCTCGTGAGCCAGAGCCAGCACATCAGCTGAGCCCAGAGAAACTCATCCTGAGCGGTCACGTTGTCTGTGGGCCACAGGAAATGTGCCTCAGAGGCTGCCCCTGTGTTCACCTGCTTTCTTGTCGTGATCTTTCTTTTTTTCTCTGTTTTCACACAAGCCAGCACTTCTCAGAGAGGCTGTAATCTTTCAGCAAATGCATCACCTGCTCTGACAGACAAGCAGATACACACAGTCTGTTCCTGGAGCCCTCAAACAGAGCACTGGCCTTTTATGGGTGATCCTCTCGTAGTCCCTGATGGAGTATCCCTTTCATAGGGAGAGAAATGAAAGCTGTAGTGTAACAGAGCGAGCAGTTTTTAAGCTAGCTGTACCCAATGTTCTCTAACCTCTTGTATTAATAATACTGGAAGAAATCAGAACAAAGCATCGGCACACATCACACTTTGTTCAACATCCATGTCGTATATTTCTGTACATTCAGTTTAAACTTACATAAAACTGGAAACCTGATGTTTTCCTACAACTCTAGATTTCTGCAGCTCTTCTCTAAAGTCACACAAGCACAGACATCTTTTATCACCAACCTTCTCCAGCTTTTCAAAGTGCTCCCGCAGGAACTTCATAGGACGCTCGGGCTTCGCGATGCAGAGGTTCACAATGCACTCTTTGAGGATCTGCTGGATGTTGTGCTTTTGCACGAAGATTTCACAGCCTTTCAAACTCTCGTCTTCTTCCAGAGTGGAGGAGGGGGTGGCCATCTTATCTTTTATCTCTGTGGCAGTGGGAGAGAGAAAAACAGGGAGGACCATGAGAGAAGGGGAGGGGAAGTAAAATGAGGATGGAGGGGAACGCTGGGTAGCAGGGGAGAAGAGGGGTGGAAGAAAACAGAAAATAATAACACGGGTTGGAGAAACGCAGCCCAGGCAGCAACGTGATGAGTACAAAGTGGAGACATGAGAGGTGAGGGAGGAAGTTCATGAAAAGTCAGTCTGTAGAGAAAATGATGAACTCCTGTCTTGTTATGATATTTATTAGATTATCCTCAGGTAGTTAGCAAAGACATTCCGTACAGGGCATTTCAGATCATTTATCTCAGGACACAGAATGTAATGATTAAAAATATACTGTTTACACAGGCAGGAGTGCTCATCATTCACCTGTCTGTGATGGTAAACATGAGCTGTTTAGACAGACTGATGCTGAAGTGGTTGTGTCATTAGGAAAGCAAACATGATGCATGATGTTTGCATTATGCAGCAATGCTCCTATTATGTCATCCTGCAGTTATGTCCAATAACAACAGTTCCTATAGATCAGAGCAAGCCAGGAAACTGTGCAGGTGTAGCTAACTGTTCACTAGCCTGTATCACTTCCTCAACGGGAAATCCCTTTAACGGTATGTTGTTATTTTACTGCAGTACTGAATCATTTATGTCTCTGAGCTCTGAGATCTGCATTTTTTATTTTAACACCAAATCACACAACAGGGCGCAAACACAACCACACAGCCAGATCCAGCTGGTCAGGCAACTCAGTACCTGTTCAGCTGCATACAATAGACAGCTAACCATGCTAGCTCTGCTAACCTTACGGTGATAACCAAACTACAGCGGAGGGGAAACACTGCGAAGTAAACAATGTCACGGGGCTCGTCGAGACCGTTAATGTGTGTCTGTTAAATCGCACTACAGCCCAGAACTCCCGCCGGTGTCCCTACCGTTAATCTGGAGGATGCTCAGAGGGAAAAAATACCTCGCTGGTGGTGGGAGGTTGTTGAGGATCCGTGTGGCGGATGGGATGCTGCTGCTGCTGCTCTGCCTCTCTGCGTCAGTCCCGATGACGTCAATCTGTCATCTCGACCGCAGCGGCACTCTCTCGAGGCCTGAGGCGGCGTCGCGCACGCGCACGCGCTACATCATCTGCAGGTTAAAAAAAAAAAAAAAAAAAAAACGTGTGACGGTAACATTCACGACACCCTAATTTTGGGAGACTTGTGAGTTGTTGTTTGGGATATTGGACAAATTGTATGTTAGGCTCAATTCGGTAATAAATGAGCTTTTTGTGAAGTTTTTTCTGCCAAAGGGGACATCCTATTTAACTCTGGGTATTTATTTAAACACAAAAGTACCCTTGATAGCACTTTAACTCATTTATTTTATTTTATTTCATTTTATTTTATTTTATTTTATTTTATTTTATTTTATTTTATTTTATTTTATTTTATTTTATTTTAATTCATTTTATTATATTTAATTTAATTAATTAAATTTAATTCTTTTAATTTAACTTAATTTAATTTTATTTTATTTAAATTCATTTTATTATATATAATTTAATTTAATTTAATTTAAATTCATCATTTAATTTAACTTAATTTAATTTAATTTAATTTAATTTAATTTAATTTAATTTAATTTAATTTTAATTTATTTTTTTTTATTTTTTAGCTTGTGTTTACACTTTATGGCCACCGTTATTATTGGTTGTTTTATGTCAGAATTATACACTGTACAAGAAATCTACGTTGTTTCCGCAAACAGAAGGTGTATGGGTTTTTTATATTTGCTTCTTTGATCCACATTTACTTCCCCTGTTCCGTCCAAATTATAGTGAAGTTGACAATTTTGAAAAAGAACGACGTGCATCTCTTCTCTTTCTCTCCCTGATCATCTCATGACAGCCTGCCTGAAGTTTTCAGAGGGAAAAGACTGTCTGCATGAAGAGATGTGTTTTGTCAATAAAGTTGAGCTTTTGAATCGGGGAGCTACCGTAAAGCAGCCGTTTGTTTGTCGTGCAGCTACAGGTCACCATAACGACAGAAAACATGGCAGCGATGGCAGCTGGAGACGAGCATGCTTCCTCTGAGGTTCTGAGAGGACTCACTCGACAGCTAAACTGTCTAAATGAAGACAACAAGGCGACAAGAAAGCGGGCTCTGGAGACGATAAAGAGGGAGACGGTCGATAAAGGACTGTCCAGCGACGTCTTACAGGAGGTTTTCTCTGCTCTCCTCAAGCCTCTCCTCAAATGTCTGTCAGACCCGACGGAAAGGTGCAGAGAAACCGCAATAACGACGATAAGTGAGTTTATTCGCTGTGTACCCAAACCCGAGGAGTCGCTGCCTTTCTTAATACCCTGTCTGGCTCAGAGGCTCGGAGAAAAAGACATCCTGGAGCCCGCCGAGGAGCTCCGTCTGTCGGCCATGGAGATGCTAACTCTGACGCTGGAGGTGTGCGGGAAGCATTTAGCGCCATATCTGAACGAAATGATCAACATTCTACAGAGAACCATCGTGGACCCATTCCCTGATGTTAAGAGACAGAGCTGCAGGTGTGCAGTGAGCCTTGCAAAGTCTGTGCCAGGTTGGTGGACGGTGTTTGTGGCTGTTGTTGTGGAGAGGTGCTGTTGCTATGGTACCCAGGCACGCGGACATGATGCTGGACAGCCCCTGCACTTTGAGCAAACGGCATCTAAGTTTATTAGTATCCTAATTTTCACACTGCAGGGCGATTCTGTCCTGTAAGATAATGAAACATAATAATTAATGACTTGTTGGATTAAATCTTCATTTTTCAGATGTTGGCGAATTAAACAGCTTGTAAATAAAAATATGATCTGCTCTGTTATTTAACTGAGAAATGTCATGTTTTGTCGGCTAGAATTCAACGTTAATTCCAAACCATTTTTTTTTAATATCGACGTGAAGCTGAACTGCATGTCTTCTCTACCTTCAGAGCACTTTCACCTGCAGGCTGAGAGTCTGATCAGACCTCTCATGCAGACGATCTCTCACCAGCACTCCAGGGTACGAGTGTCCACCATCGAGGCCACTGGGGTGGTCGTTCAGCATAGCACTGGGAAAAACGTGGATGACGTGCTCTCTCATCTCGCACAGAGACTCTTTGACGACTCACCACAGGTTCACTTCACGCCAACTCGACTTCCTTTGGACTAAAACAAACATGTGTTGTCATTTCATAACCTCCCTGTTGTTGCTCCAGGTGAGAAAAGCAGTGACTGTAGTTGTTGGCGACTGGCTGCTTCACATGAGAGACAGATACTCGTATTTCCACAAACTCATCCCCCTCCTGCTGAGCAACGTCACGGATGAAATCCCAGAAATAAGGTAAAACTAGAGTCTCTCGTTTTTCTCTGTGTGTGTTTCTCTCAGTCTGTGTGTGTTTCTCTCAGTCTGTGTGTGTTTCTCTCAGTCTGTGTGTGTTTCTCTCAGTCTGTGTGTGTTTCTCTCAGTCTGTGTGTGTTTTCTCTCAGTCTGTGTGTGTTTCTCTCAGTCTGTGTGTGTTTTCTCTCAGTCTGTGTGTGATTCTCTCAGTCTGTGTGTTTCTCTCAGTCTGTGTGTGTTTCTCTCAGTCTGTGTGTGTTTTCTCTCTCTGATGTGTCGACCGTCTTCCTGCAGACTTCTAGCAGCTGATCTGTGGAAGCAGGTCGGCACCCAGTGGGAAAAGGAGAACGAAGAGGACATCAAGGACAAAATGGACTTCCTCCTCACGCCGCCTTCCCTCTACCCACCAGGAGGTTTGTCGCAGCCGCATGATTTACTGTCATCACATTATTCGCTGGGGTTTGTTTGCTGCGTGAGTTTCTGAGGTCAGTGCTCTCATGAGGAAGAAGAGGCAGGGTCTGCGAACGCCCTCCAAAAGTCTGTCCCCAGCTCTGAAAAAATTATTGTTTTGCTTCGCCAGACTCATATGTGATATTATCAGCTCAGTCTACCTTAGCTTGGGATGCTAATACCGTTTCTTTTCATTCTTTTCGTGGTGAAAGACGTTCGAATCATTCACAGAAATAATTTTTACTGATGGAAAAAAACACTTGTAGAAACTCCTGGGAATCCAGTTAAAGCTTAAACCTTCTGCAGGATTATTTCATCGTCTTGTTTTATCCAGGGGTTACTTCAGGTCACACCTGAGGTTTGATGTGTGAGTTCCTCTGAATGTTTGCAGGGCTCTTGGCTCGTCTTGTTCCTCTCAGCGTATTACTGAAGCTTTCGCTCTCTAGTCAAATGCAAATGTAAATTTTAAACGTTACCTTTTCAACTCTCCGACAGTAAATCATCTGTATTTATTACAGCTCACATAAAGTGTAAATAACGTGTTAGACAGCTTGGTTTTTCAGGGCAGGCACTGGCTTGGAAAGATAAGTGTCTGCCTGGGGCCTGGGAAGGAGTGTGAACCTGAACGTGGTCACCATGGTTTGCTTAAAGAGCAGGGCGGAGTGTGTGTGTGTGTGTGTGTGTGTGTGAGGGGTACAGTTCCTCAGCTTTGGATCTTGCTGTTTTACATGCTGAATGATTTCCTTTGTGAACATGTGGATGGATTCTGACTCTGCCTGGGCACAGCAGAGCAGAGGAAGAGTCTCTCTGCATCTTCCTCCTCCTCGCTGTCGTAAATCTGCCGGGCCTCCCAGTGTGAAGAGGTCACTGTCAGACAGTGAAAGACGACCAGAAAGAGGCTTGTTTTGTCTTGTCCTGGTGTGTTTCTCTGATTTATCTCTGCAGCCTTTAAGTCCTCTCTTCCTCCCTCATTAGTGTGCCTATAGGAGGAGGGGAACAAGGTGGAGCACAGAGAGAGAGAGAAAGAGAGAGAGAGAGAGAGAGGGATGCTTGATTTAAAATGCAGTGGGCTACTTGAGCAAATGTCACACCTGCTCCGACACGTCTCTTTTACGAAAATGTTCATCACACAGACCTGTAATAAAAACAGAGAAGCAGCCCTGAAGCTCCTCTAACTGACCGACATGTTCTGCATTTCCTCCCCCAGTCGAGCGTCCAGGTCTGGGCTGCAGAGAGCTGGTGGTCAGAAACCTGGGCAGGCTGGTGCCGGCGGTCACCCACGATGTGACGGACTGGTTGGTGCCGACGCGGGTCAGAACCTCTCAGCTGCTCACCGTGCTGCTGCTGCACGCAGAAGACCACAGCACGCAACACCTGCAGCCTCTCCTCGCCACCCTGTGCGTGGCCTGCGCTGACACAGAGAGGGACGTGGTCGCCAACGTAAGTCCAGGATGTTATCAGATCTTAATGTGAGTCCGAGGTGTGAGTCAGCCTCATGTGGACTTCTTGTTCTCTCTGTGTCTCTCTTTACTCTTCATGTAGTGCCTGGCTGCTGCAAAGCTCCTGGGGACCTTCGTCCCTCCTGACGTCTTCCTCAAGCTGCTGCTGGATCACGTGACATCCCCCTCCTCTTCCTCTCACCCCTGGGCCCATCTCACGGTGCTGGCTGCGGTTCTTGCAGGTTGCCCCCGACCTCTCCTTGAGCCACATCTCGAAAAAGTCGCCAACACGCTCGCCCTGCCAGACGTCTGCCAGGAGCATCAGCAGGTCAGCAGAGAGAGGCCTGGTGGAGCTTTCGCTCCACCCCTCATACAGATTGTCTTCTTACACATTGTTAGCTGGGTTGTTAGCTCAGTGGGCTAACAGCACCCCTGGAGTTTACAGTGGAAGGAGAAAAAGTAAGACGTGTTTTGATGGCGTCCCTGCCAGGTTTTTTTTCTGCCTCGTCTGCCATGTCTTGATTTTCCTTCCTGATCTGTGCGCACCAGCTGTTTTTCTTCCCCAGTCTTGTTCGGTGATCTTGGCCGTGTCACAGCAGGTCATTTTCTACACTCCCTGAGCAGAATTCACACTCTTATTTTTGGCAGTGACAGTCAAGCTGCATATTTCTTGCTCAGTCTGTCTGGTACATGGATAGGTGGTGCGATAAGATACGACTTCTGTTCAAAGGAGCTTCAGTTCGAACAGGGAGTTCATTCAGCTGTTACGTAATCCTCCAAAATAAGGATCCAGGACTGGGGCGCTGAGGCCACACAGGGATTTTGCAAATCTTTCTTGAATTGTCTTTATTTTTGTTTCAGAGTTAGTACGATACAAGAGCGCCTTTTGTTTCTCTCTGTAAATAATGTTCCCCCTGTGGGAAAAAAACCCATCAGGTCCGTAGCAGACTCACTCCGCCCTCTTTCCTCTTTTACCAAAATATCTCTCCCTTTCAGAATCAAAATAACGGTTGTCTGGCTGAGTTATTTTCTGATCTTGGCACATTACTGACTCACCTTTCCCCCCGTGACCCCACCCCTTCCTGGTGAGGCCTGGAGGAATTTCCTCCCTGGGACAGAAATGATAATAATCCACTGATTTCTCGTGACCCCTGCGTGGCTCCTCTGACCTCCCGTAGCAGACGAGGCAGGGCTTAGTCTTTGTTTTTTTTTATAGCCGTGTGTTAAGGTCCCACCACTAAAAGAGTGCCTGAAGTTTCAAAGCCTGCGCGGTCAAGGCCGGTGATAAATGGAGAGGAAAGCCGACCCCGCTCTGTCCTCCCCTTGTCGGGTCAACCAGAGAGAGGGCGAACAGGACGAGGCGGTCAGCGTCGTCACACAGATGGAGGCAGACCTCTGCTTCCTCTCGGTGCGTGTCTTCATCTATCTCTCTCTGCCATTCTTTCTGTCTCTTTACTCTGAGGTCAAAGTTTAGAGCTCACCCAGACAAAGCACCTGCAGCCCGCTTCAACAACAGGCCGGGTTCATTAGAGGGAGCAGAGCTAAATCACCATGTGGCTGTAAATAACTCCGGGAGCACCTGCATCCCTGTTTGTCTCTGTGCTGAAACACTGACTCACTGACATGTGGAGCTCCTCTCAGATCCTCCATACGGGGCTGATTTACCTGTGTTTGGTAATGGTTTAATAATCTGCAGATGCACAAACAAAGACTTAGAAGTAGCAGAACTTTTGTTTTATTATATTTGACTTTTTTTTTTTTAAAAAACGAGGTGCTTTCAGAACTCTAAAGATCCAACTTCAGAGAGTTACGTGCCACTTGAACCGAAGGCAGAGAGAGTGAAAAAGTGAAGTTTGACTTGGACATAAAACAGCCTGTTCAGAAATTAAACATAAATAATCATCAAAGTGAACGGAGGCGAGGGGAACTGGAGGCTCGGCGGGGAGTTCAGGCTGCATGCTGAAGATCTGGAAGCTGATATATGATACCTCAGCACAACTCAGCCTCCCTGACTCTTTCAAGTCCCTGTTTTCTTTTCTTTATTTCAGGGAAAAAAAACAGCCCACAAAAATAAATGTCAGATGCTCAGTGAAGAGTAAAAATATTGGACTTAAATTGGAAATGATGTCAAGAGTTTGCGGGGAAATGAAAGGCGAGCCGGTGGTCAGAGAAGCCACCGTACCCTGAGGCACCTGGTGCAGTTCATACGAGGTGTTTGTGTGTGTGAATCATTAAAGGGTCTCTTTTTAAAGGGATATTCCACAGAGGATGAGCAAACCCCTACACACCTCACACAGCTGTGTGTGGCTGTGTTATGGCTTACCATGGTGACAGGCTCGTCAGATTATCTGCCGGGCCGGATCACACCGATGAAGTCAGGAACAAGAGAGAGGAAGAGAGGCTTAGCTGTAGATTATGGTGCATATTTACCAAACTTAACAACCAGATACATGTGTTCATCAGCCTCTCTGCTCCCTGAATGACACACCGAGAGAGGAGAGCAAAGGCAGGAGAGCGAGCAGTACCTGGCTGCACCTCCTCTGTTTGTTTTCACGTTGCCTTGGCAACATCAGTAGCCGTGGGGGTGGTGGGCTCCCCACTGGATAGGAATTCATCGCCTGGTACGGCTCCTTAAAGAGAAGCTGTGTGTGTGTGTGTGTGTGTGTGTGTGTGTGTGTTTGTAATTGATGTATCCAGTGGTGGACAGATGCACGCGCTCTGTAGCGAGGCCCCCTGAGCGTGCCCAGGCCAATGAAACCAGGTGTATCTCTCCTGGTTCCAGGTGTCCACATAGTGATTACACTGCAGCACTTTTTCCGCTCGCCCTCTCTCTCTCTCTCTCTCTCTCTCTCTCTCTTTCTCTCTCGGCCAGCCCTAATGGTTGTTTTCTAAGAATGTATAACATGTGTGTGTGTGTGTGTGTGTGTGCCATTGGTTGTCACGTTCCTTCCATCACTCCACTGAATGGAACCAGTTGACACGTTGCATTGTGGGAGTCTAAACATGGAAGCTTGTTGTACCTGAATACTGAACCTCATTACTGCCCTCGCCCTCCTTTCTCCCAGCAGGCCTTGGGGTTTTATAACTTTAACCCTTTATTATCTCATCAGCATGATAAAGACTTTGATTAAAACCCTGTTTATAAGTTAAAAACGGCAGCTGAAGACGTATTTTGACCCTTTTTTTAAAAATATCTGCTCTTAGGAAAACATCCACATGTGATGAGAATAACATCTGAATAGTTCCTCATTTTTAAAAAGAAGTGAGTGAATATTTCCTGATAACTCCACTGAAGAAGTATCCAGGTATTTATGAGCAGTGGGGGGTAACATGTAAAGAGACAAAGGCTGAATACATGAAGTCGAGCTGCAGTGCAGTGGATGAATATGTACCGTTATTACTGAGTTGGGTTAACTTTAAAAATTAACAACAGCAGCTTGTCCATCTCTTTCTTTCAGATGGTCTTTTTTGAGACTTGGTATATCATCTCTCATCTTTACTGGTAGTGACTGGGTAGGGATTATTTTATAATAGATTTTTTTGCTTGTTTGTTTTTGTTAAACTTCTTGTTCATCCTAATTTAAGTGTATGTGTGTATATATATATATATATATGTTTATATTTTTTCCTTTTAACCTAAAAAGCAAAATAATTATTCAGACTGCTGCTGTTGGTCCATGCTTCACTCTTTTACTATGTGAAATTAATAGCAGTATTTTTTTTGTCTTCTGCACATCTCCCTTATTTTTCTCATGAAGATGTAACTGTTATTTGCATTCGATGTTTATATACATCAGCTGCTATTATTAGTGACTGTTCAGCTCAGCGCCTCTTGTGTATTTTGTTGATATTTCAATAAAAAGATTTTGATTAAAAAAAAAAAAAAAAAAATTAACAACAAAAACAAACAGACAAAAAAAGACAAGATAAAAACAACAATTAAAAAAGATTATTATATATAAGATCCCAAACTCACTTCCTTCAAATACTGCTATAAATAATAATAATAATAATTAAATGAACTGAATGAATAAATGCAGCAGACATAATAAATCAAACAGATGTTGTAGTAGTGGTGAGTGAATCAGTAGGCAGTTAAAGAGCAGTGAGTGAGTTTGTAAGTTATTGCTCATGACAGCATCAGTGAGTAATTATCGAGTTATTAGAGTGATGAACGTCTAAGTTCCAAACATTTATAATTTGCTGACTGTTTTTTAAAGGTCGGGCTTTAAACAGCATCTAAATATCATCAGTTTAAAAACGTCTAAAGTGAGTTGAGGCTGTGCTGATGTTTAAAGAGGTGGAACGTTAACGCGGCTCCGTACTGACGGAGCTCTGCTGGGTACCGCTCCAGCTCAGCCAACGTGTGTCTGACACACTCGTGCTGCTGGAAGTATTTCTCTCCGTCACCACGCCGAGGCAAACACCCTGAGGGCACTTCACCCAGCTCTCAACACTCCCAGTGCAACAACACACACTCTCTCTCTCTCTCTCTCTCACACACACACACACCTTCACCCCCCGACACCAATGACAGACTGCAAAACAACAGGAAGAGAGGTCATGATCCGTGTGATGGCACAGAAATGAGCCTGAGCTGCAGGTCTCTGTCTGAACATGAGCTCACCATGAGCAGCGCTGCAGAGGGGCGGGAAAAATCCGCTACATTTCAGGAAAGTTTCATGAATGTCTCTCTGGGAATTCTCGCTCAGGAATGTTGGAAATTTCCAGGTTTTGTTGCCATTAAACGAATTTTTTTGTCTTGTTATCAACTTCATGTCTGCTTGTAACAAAACAAAATGTTTAATATTTACACATGTGTATAAACAGGTAGTTTTTATTTCTGAATATTCCCATGGAAAGATTCCAACTTTGAAAATTCCTGGAATTTTGCAGCCGTTACTGACAAGCATCAGATGAAAGCAGGTTCAAAGTGTTTGGTTATTGCAGTTTGTCAAATATCTAATAATATAATTTGTTTATCCTTCAGTTTGTGGGAGTATCATTTGTGCCAGACGAGCAGACGTCTCACTGTTCCTCTCGTCCTCCCTCCAGGTCATGTACTTGGAGCAGCTGTTGGCGAGCGTGGATGTGCTGCTGCGTCAGAGTGAGTCAGACTGTGGCTCCGTCAGCCTGCAGCTGCTGCAGGTGCTGGTCACCGTCCAGAGCCTCTCCTCTGATCCACACCTCAGCCAAAAGGTGAGGAAACACCGCTCCTCTGTAATACGTCTCTGCGACTCGTCCCTCTCTCTCTCTCTTTATGAGCTTCACTCCTCACCTGTGTAAATAATGCGACTCTGGTCTTGTGAGGCACATCTCTCCCGTTCCATTTGTACTTTTCCATCGTTTTTTTTTGTGTCATAATGGAGGGCAAGTTTTATGAAGCAGGAAAGCTATTTGAAGAATGTGAGCTTTGGTACGAGTTCAAAGTGGGCACGGCCAACAGTGTAATTACCCTCTCAGCCAGGGGAGCTGAAATTGCACCTTTGGAGTTGAACTTGAAATCCAGACCGAAGAGAAAGGAGACACACACAGAACAAACATTAACAAGACCGAGCTGTGTTTCCTAACAGGTGTGTGTGTGTGAGTGTGTGTGATTGGCTCAGTCCCCATCTGTGGCTCCATAACGCCTCCTACTGGCCGCTACAGCCAAATGGTTTGCAAGCAGCAAGCCTTTATGTCGTGGTCAACCTCAAAATGCACCAGAAACAGCGACAAGTTGAGCCATCAGCATCTGAGGCAAGAGTGTCGCCTCGCTGCTCGTCGCCGTAGGAGGTTAATGACAGGGAAAGGAGCGGGAAGTCACTGGCACCGCTTCGTACGAGACACCACACACGCCACCAGTGTTTGTGTGTTCGTTTATATGTGTCTGCATGGGTCCATAAGTCCAGACTGAGAGCGGAGCTGGAGGAGGGATGAGAGGAAGGGATGGAGAAACAGAGAGGGAGGGTGAGAACGGCCTCGGGCATTCCAGGACCCAGAGGAAAAGCAATACTTCCCAGAAAAGGGGCACGGCTTTCCCATCAGCGGACAGCTCAGGGTTGTCTCGCTGTGTTCTGAAGGAGCCGATCTGTGACTCAGACATTGTCTCTGTCCCTGTGTGTCCCTGAGGGACCATGAAGGGAGCTACGAAGTGCCCTGCAGGTCAGTTCCCCTGCCCCGAAGAGTCCGCTAATTATTTACTCTCCTATCTCTCATTCCTGCCCTTTCCTCCTGCTCAGCTTTATTGCTTTGTGTGTGTGCGTGCGTGTGTGTGTGTGTGCTTGCGTGTGTGTGTGTGTGTTGGAGCTTCTGTCAGTTCCTGTCTTTGTGACATCCTGTGTGTCTGTCACAGTTTTTGTTTCTAAGTGGTTTTATGTGTAAGACCTCGTAATGTCTGCTCTGTTGTTCTTCCCATGGCTTCACATGTTGCTGCACATGTGTGTGTGTGTGTGTGTGTGTGTAGACAGCTGTAATAGTTGAATCACAGTAGCCCTCGCTGTCAGTCTTTCTCATCAGCTCTTCATAAACTCCACCTCCCACGTCGTCTCTTCTTTTTTTGTCAGAATGTTACAGATGAAATGTGATGACATTGTTTTCTTCCACCTCTCTCTCTCTCTCTCTCTCCCTCTCTCTCTCCTTCAGGCCGTGGAGAGCGTCCACTCGCTGTGTAAGGTGCAGGGCCTGGACTCGGTGATGGAGCTCTACAGACATCATATGGACCAGCTGCTGGACTGGCTGTCTGCCTCAGTCAGCGCCTGGTCCAGTTTCTCCCCGCAGAGACTTCAGCTTCATGTCATAGTCACACAATCAGGTGAGAAGTGACGGCTCAGCGTTTCCACCACATGTTGCCAAATCATTCTGCAGGTGCAGAAGGTGCCGGAGACGGCTTCATCCGTCATCATGTCAACATAGACTTCAGGTCCACTTCACCTGGACCAGCAGGTGAAAGTCTTTCATCACGCTGCTCGTTAGGAGACGCAGCATCATCAGGACAGCTTAAATAATCTCCCTTTGACACCTTTGCCTAAACCTAATCCATGATTTAAAATGAGATTATTGATTACGACAGTTTGTCTAGTGCTGTGTTTCAAACAATAGCCCTACATCAGGGCTCTACATTCACTCAGGTATGGACAGGTGTGTATAAACACTCTCAGGGTAACTCAGCCGGTGATAAATGAGGATCTTTACCGTCAGGTCATTCAATTTCCACAGATAATAAACATTCTATACATTAATAATCCCCTCTGGATTAGGGCTGAGACATATGGCTGAAAAATAAAAAAAACCCAAAACACTCGATTTATGATTTTAATAGATTTTTTTTCTTCCCTCTCAAAAAAAAAAAAAAAAACTCTCCCAGTGATACAAAAAATAACATGAATCATTTTTTTTCTCTATGTTGTCCAAATATTTTCCCAAACCAAACTGAATTTCCCTCTGAGAGTCAAAGTGTGAGTCATAAAATGTTGATTGATAACATGAAACTCTCTGATTAATATTTAATCTCTCAAATACAAGCCTTTAAAAGTCCCTGTGCCAAACCTGACAGGGTCTACCATCAGGGAAACATTGCAACACGTTATAATCGAACTGAGGCAAGAAAAAAAAAATCTCCATTTTTATTTTTAAATCTTCTGCAGAAAACAATTTAAAATAATCGATTTAATCCACATATTGCAGGAAAAATTTGTAGGTGAAATTTTTGATCAACTTACCATCTACTCCATTGAACAAATGCAGACTTTGGGAAGAGTCCTGTCTTTACAGCGTGAGTGAGGGTGCTCATGGGAAATGGTGTCTTTTCCGGTCTGTGTGTGTGGATCTACGCTGACACTTTCAAAAGGGTCTCAAACAAAAACCTGATAAAAGATCTTAAAGCTCATAGCATCAAACTGACAGCGTCAGGTAAAATCTAGATTATTAAATCGTTTGGTCATTTTTTAGTAGTTAGTGTTTAACATCTGTGCTGTCCTCACGACACGTTACTGTGTGAAGCTAGACAGCCAGCGGACAAATGAAGAAACTCCGTACACAAGGCGTACTCTTCTTGCTTTATGGAGGTCTCTTTCAGTAAAATACAACTTTTTTATTTTTGTAACTGAAAGATACAGAGAAATATATGTCACATTGGGCACAGTGCGTTATTGAGCAAACACAGGTAGCTAGCTTATGCTAACACAACGCCGATAGCGGCACCAACGGTCGCCTAGCAACACTGACTTTTAAAATAAACTGATAACTTATAACTGATGTTTCTGAAAACAAATACTTACAAAGACGAATCTTTCCCCAAGGTTCAAACGTTTTTTAAAGCACATTCAACGTGTTTATGAGTCGTTCTCAGACTTAACTGAACTTTAACTGAGACGTTACGTCAAAGATCTTCTATCGACAGACAGAGCACTCACACTGCATGGAAACTGAAATCTAACGATCCTTACAGATGAAGATGTGTTACTCTGATGATTTTACTGAAACATTTTAACAGCATGAAATTAACCTATTTATACTTTTTTAACTAACTTATTAACTTTATGAAATATACACTTTTGACAACATCTCAGCAGCTGAGTTTGATCCAACCCCCCACCATCACACGCTGAAGTGCCTTTGGGCAAGACGCTGCTCAAAACCCTGAAGGAATGATCTTATTATTATTATTCTTTAAGGCAGACAGGAGGAGGATCATGGTCCAACACGACCACACAGAGAAAGACGAGGCCGTCATGAACACCAGAGGCTGACGGAGCTTATCCCAGGCTCTCCCTCAGTTTGTCAGTCAGTCAGAGTGTCTGAGGCGTGTCTGGAGGGGTTAGCCTGTGCTTCAGTGTGTGTGTGTGTGTGTGTCAGCGGGTTAGAAAGCTGTGACCCTGTCTCTGCTGCAGAGCCTTCTCTATTCCTCTCTTTATGCTGAGTAATCCTCCATCATCAGCACCCCCATGTGCCACTCTTTCATCTCCATCTCTCTCTCCCTCCCTTCCCTCTTCTTCTAATTGAGCGGGCAGCTGGACACCCCTCTAATCCACACACAGACCCTCACACACACTCCCACGGCTAACCGACCAGTCCATTCTCAGTCCACTTAGTGATCCCCGTGCAGGTCACCGCATCAAACGGCGCCACAGCCGCCTGCTCTTGACCTTCCTCTGGATCAAGGACTCTTTGAAGCTCTCTGTGTGTTCGTGGTGTGTGTGTGTTTGTGCTCCTCTTCCCGTCCCCATAGTTTCATTCCTGCAGACGCAGGCTGAGCAGACGGCGTGTTGCTGTTTTGTTTCACGCTGCATGATTCAGGGGAAATCCTCGCTCTTTGGAACAATCGGCTTGCGTTGATCTGACAGCTGAGGATTGGTCATTTTGCTTACTCATCATCTCCCGTCTCGCTCTCTGTTTTCATATCCTCTTCACTCTTTTGTTTGTCATCTGCTGCAAGAAGAGAAAGTAAGCAGTGAGATTTCCCATCCTGGCCGCCTCGTCGCGCTGTTAGTCAGCCTGCAGCGACATGGAGAAGTTTCCTCTGACGCCCGTTGATTCACACGTTCTCTCCGAGCGTCTCGCTCTGTTTTTGTTTTCCAGTATCTCTCTGTGATGTTTCCAGCAGCCCTGAGCGGGCTCAGGATTTCCTCTGTCTCCTTCTCATGTCTGAGTCCAAGCGGGACACTTATCACTGCTGACACACACACACATGCAGGTTACTATATAAAGCTCTGTAAACACGCTGTCAGACGCAGTGGGTGTGTGTGTGTGTGTGTGTGTGGGAGAGAGTGAGTTTCTCATTTTCCTGTTATAGTCTGTTTTATAGAAATCTCTCTCTCACACACACAGACTCTTTTTTTCATGTGTCACATCCTCAGAGCGATTCGTCACCGTCTCACCTTTTTATAACTGAACTTTAAAGACTGATGATGATTGGTTACAGAGTTATAGAGGGAGACGATTGGCTCCGGGTGTGAGGGTCTGCTTTGTGAAGCAGGAAGTAAAGTCAGAGTGCTTCACACCAGATTAAATAAATAAATAAGAGGATGGTGAGTTAAACCATCAAGACATTTTAAAGGTGCCTCATAACAAGAATCAGTTCCCATCAGCCCAGACGCCTGCCTGAACAGGTGGGTCTGTAACTTTAGAGATGTGCACAGAGGCAGGTAAGACCAAAGGCAGCCAGTTCCAGAGGTGTGGGGCCACATACTGGAACCTCTGGTTTTTAAACTGGTCTGTGGCACAGCCAGGAGATGTAAGGGTTGAGAAGCTCTTTGAACTGGTACCCAAGTGATGTGACAGGACTCAGATGATGTGAGAAGAAGAGAGAGGTGCAGTAATGGAGCTGGAAGAGCCACCTCCAGCTCCGAGTGTGAGAGGACAGCCCTGAGTTTAGCAGAGTTTCTGAGATGTATTTTCGTGTCTCAGGTCCGGTGGTCGGGGAGTTTGTGGGCCAGCTGATGCCTCTGCTTCACAGCTGCCTCCAGCCGGACAGAGACGCAGAGATGAGGATGAGCGTCTTCACGATGCTCGCCAAGCTGCTGCTGGATGCAGCCAACACGCTGGATTCCCAGGGGTGAGAGAGAGGAAACACACACACACACACACATCCCAGACACACACACACACACACACACATGCGGTTCATTCTCCATCGTTTCATCAGAGCGTGCCGTCACATCCTTTGGTTGGTCCAGCCGTCTCTGCGTTAGCACGTTTAACTGAACCAGACCTGAACCTGTTTTAATGTCCTCAGTGGAACCTCATCAGCCTCCATCAGCTCAGTTTGGTTTTTCTATCTTTGGAGGCAGGTAAGTCAGCGAGCGCCACTGGGACCAGTTCAGAGCCCATTAGGTCTGAATCGCTCCCTCGTGGTTCAGTAAAATCTTTAATTGTCATTAACTGATGAAAGATGAAAGATGGGAGGTGCCCCCCCCCCCCCCCCCCCCCCCTGCCCTCAGCTGTGCAGCCCTCAGCCTGGAGGCCTGGGGGCTCTAATCTGAGGGAATGCATTAAGCAGGAGGCCCTCTCCACATCCATCCCAGCAGCTGCTGCCGTCCATCAGAAAGACAAACTTTGCCCACAGGTCGCCATGGAGACTCCTGTGGGTTGTGTAACTAACCCCTGCTCTTCCATCGGTTAATCTGAGGGCATGAGCTGAAAACCTTTGTGTGCTGAGAGTTTAGAGACGGCCTTTGAAGCGAGCATCAGACGCGCTAATATCCTGTATCATAATGTTTAATAAACAACAGGAAGTGACCTGGAGCCAAAACATCTGCCAGGAACTTCATCAGATTATTTTAACCTTAAACACGTTTATCAGACAAAAGAAGCCTCTGTGTCTCTGCAGCATCACGCTGCTGTCAAATCAAGGTTTCAAACAAACGCTTCGCTATCATATCTCCATTCACACTCCTCTCATTCCTCCGCGCAGGATTTATGTCCTGATTTCATCTCAGCAGATTAAAGCCCACACACGCTTCATGTCATCAAGGAGACGATGATAGTCCCAGAGAAGAGCTTCGCTCTGTGTTCTGCCACCAAAACGACATAATGACAGGCCGAAAGGGAGAGTGTAGGATGGAAGGAGAGCCAGTTCGTGCCTTTCATGCAAACACACACACACACACACACACACACACAGGCGCACGTCTTTGTTTCATGTGGGGACGTGAGCTGTGATTAAAAAGCTGGGTGTGAAATTTAAGGAGGAGGTGAAGCGTGAGATGAAATCAGACACCGATCTTCCTCCTGTAAAGAATTATTCACACTCTTTGTGCATTTTAACTGAGCTGGGGTCTGAAATAAGCCCGTAGTGAAGAATTCAAAGAGCGTTTTGTCTACAATTCGATGTTGAGACTTGCCGTTTGTTCATCAAACTGCTGCAGAGGAATAAACTCTTGGCAGAGAGAGAGGCTCAGCCCACTCAGAGCGTCACAGCGGAGTGGAAATGCGTTTTTCCACCTCCAGGCGTCGGTCATGAATCAAGATGAGCTTTCAGCACCTGTCAGGATCAGGAGCCTGAGCCCACTCACGGCTGCAGTCTGGCCTGTTCCAGTGGCGCACAGTCTCCCCCTGCTGGCGCTGAAACGTCACACTGCACTGAACGGTTTGACTGACAGCAGCTGAGCAGCCGGAGGCTGGCGGCAGCAGCCAGAGCTGGCTGGTTTGGACCTTCTCTGGATGTGTGTGAAGGATGTCGGAGGAAAGGAGGACACACAGATGTTGCAGCATTTTTTGTCTGAGAAGAAGTGTGGGAAAGTGTCTGTTAATGATGTGTTGTTGTAACCCACACGACCTCCAAGTGATCAACATTAAAAACATAAATGCTGAGTCATGTTTCTGCTCCTGCCTCCAGGCGTTTTGGTGATGAGTCAGAGAGCTTCCTGGGCGACGTCCTGCTTCCTAACCTGGTGTGGAAAGCAGGTCGTACTGCAGCTGCCGTCCGCACCTCTGCCCTGAGCTGCCTGCTGGCCCTGCTGCACGGAGGTGCGATCACGCCCGGACAGGTACTCGCACACAAGTCCTCCTTGAATCCATGTGATGATGCTGCGTTTTGTCCGTTTTAATCTGCACACGGGGAACCGTGAGCAGGCCGGATGTGAGCGCGCTCCAGTATCTGCAGAAGCACTTTTTATTGACTCCGCTGTAGAGGAGAGATGTGGTGGTGCATCAGGAGATGACATCTACTTCAGTTTCTCTGTTGCCTTCGTTTCCCATCAAAACACACGCTCCCACTCGGCCCTTCAGGAAAATAAAACACTCGCCATCTTTTCTCCTCTTGGCTGCAGGAGCTGGCCATGTCAGGTAGCAGGTGTACACAGGGGGCAAGCGGGTTCACATACCGCCGTCCCTGAGGAACAAAGCCCTCAGTGTGCTGGGCTCCTGGTCTGTGGAGGAACCGTCCCCCTGGACACGGCCTTGCACCTGCCTCACTGATCCTCTGCCCGGTTACAGTCTGCGTGCTGTCACACACTCACATCTGGCTGTGTTTACGTTCCAGAGTGACCAGCTGAATCCGGCTCACACACACACACACACACACACACACACACACACACACACACCCCTGTGTTAGTCATGCATTTTCCACCACAGGGCAAAGCAAACAGCTGTGGCACAGAGAGTGTGTCGCTGAGGGTGTGTGTGTGCATAGTTGTGCAATCAAGCTTTTACCATCTGATTGCACCCGAACGCTTCATCTGAGCTTCATGTTCCAATCAGGTGATGAGGTAAACGCGCTCTGACGGGTACGACATCAGCGGGTCATGTGATCACTTCAAATTAAACAGCTTTTATTAGGAAGGACACGTTTCCTCTCTGCTCCCTGTGAAAACAATTAGCAGCTCCAGTTACACTTGGCACCTTCGTGTTGTCACTGATGTCATCCGGATCACCTCTCAGCCAAACTACCCCTCTCTCTCCCCTCTCTCTCTCTCTCCTCTCTCGATCGCAAACAGACGGCGTGACAGAGGTTTAAGCCATCCCCTCTCGGCCTGTGGCTCAGCCTCACCTTGTCCGTCCATTTCCTCTCTTTCTCCTCCGTGGGTGTGATGAAAACATCGCTTTCCACTGGACTGCGGCCGTCTGGCTCCGTGCCTGCGTGTCTGTTCAAACTGATATAAACCTGATGTGAATCTGTCAGAGCTCAGGCTGTAACTCACGTCGGTCTGATGGAGACAGAAACACGCAGGGTTTCTCAAATCAGGACGAGAAACATGAAGGACGTCGTGTTCTTTAAGGTTTCTTATCTCTTTTACTCGACGGCGTCTCTCTCTCCTGACTCTTACACCTCAGGACTTCTGAAGCACTCATTTTTAGAGGAGGTGTTGGAAACTGAAGTATGTGCTCCTGATAACAGCCGCAAAAAATCCCCTGAGGTATGAGATCATAACTTCTTCTGGGAGTGCGTTTCTGCTCCACCAGCTGTGGAAAACGAAGACATGAAAACATGCTGAGAAATCTGAAGACGTGCGTCTCTTTAAATCAGTTTGAATACTGTTGAACGCTTGGACAGAACTCACCATGTGACCTGTAATAAATGAGTTTTTTTGGCCTCTCCTGTGCAGCTGCTGTGCAGAGAGGAGAAGCTGCTCCCCCTGCTGCTGTCGGCTCTGGATGAAGACTCTCAGATGGGCAGACTGTTCGCTTGTCGTTCTCTGTCCGGTATCATCAAGCTCACAGGAACAAGCCTGCGTCCTGAGGCTCTCAATAAGATCTACCCTGGTAAATCTCAGCACACGCAGACGCTCTGCACCTCACAGGAAGTGGAAGTAAATGTGCATGTTTTATCTTTAATGCATCTTTTTTTTTGTTCCTCTTTAACTTCTCCTCAGAGCTGCTGAAGCGTCTGGACGACAGCAGCGAGGAGGTGCGCGGCGTCTCCCTGCAGGCCCTCGGCCTGTGGCTGTCCTGCCTGAACAAAGACTACGACCCTGAGTTCTACGCCGCTCATCTGCAGCTCCTCTTTCAGCAGCTCCTCCTGCACCTGGGAGACCCTGAGGGCTCGGTGCGGGACCACGTCCTGGGTGAGATGGTTGGATCTTAACGGGGTGGAATCAGCACAGCCTGTTAACACTGTGTCAAATAATCAAACGTGATTCTTGAAATTTGGACCAAAAAACGATCAAACTTCAGAACTTCTCAGGACTAATTTTAACCACTAGAGGGCAGACTGTATGTGTTTGGTTTTATCGTCTGATGACGGACGGGATGTGCTGATGACGGTGCTGGATCGATTATATATATATATATATTTTTTTTTTTTTCTTCTTCTTCTTCTTTTCCTTTTTTTCTTTTTTTTTCTTTTTTCCTTTTCTTTCTTGTTTTTTTTCCTTTTTTTCTTTTTTTTTTCTTTTTTCTTTTTTCTTTTTTTCATTTTTTTCTTTTTTCTTTTTTTTCCTTTTTTCTTTTTTTTTCTTTTTTCCTTTTTTTCTTTGTTTTTTTTCTTTTTTCTTTTTTCTTATTTTCATTTTTTCTTTTTTCCTTTTTTTTCTTTTTTTCATTTTTTTCCTTTTTTCTTTTTTCTTTTTTTTCTTTTTTCTTTTTTTCTTTTTTTTTTCTTTTTTCTTTTTTTTCTTTTTTCTTTTTTCTTTTCTTCTTTTTTTCTTTTTTTTTCTTTTTTTCCTTTTTTTCTTTTTTTCATTTTTTTCTTTTTTCATTTTTTTCTTTTTTCTTTTTTTCTTTTTTTCTTTTTTTTTCATTTTTTTCTTTTTTCTTTTTTTTTCTTTCTTTTTTTCTTTTTTCTTTTTTTTTCCTTTTTTTTATTTTTTTTTCTTCTTTTTCCTTTTTTTTAAAGTAAATAAAGGGTCAATGTTTAACATCCTCGTGCCTGTAGGACTTTAAATGATCATGTGATATGAACATTAACCCTTTGTTATCTGACACGTTCAGCTGATGGTCAAACAGTTGTTTTGTGATGATGGACGGAGCAGTTTGCTCTGTCACAGAAGGATGAGAGGAGTCAGGGACCTCGCCTTTCAGGTAGTGGACAGAGCAGTTCAGCCTGCCCCAGAGGTCAGACCCAGCATTGGCCTCATGTAGATATTCTACCTGTGAGGGTGAGAACGACATGAGCTCTCCTGCAGCTCCCTCCTCTCTCCTCAGTGCTTCCTGTCACATGCTTCACAGCTGTTTTATTGGTGCATCAGTGGAGAGTCTGAGGGAAATGTTCTCGTATGTTCTGGACTTTGACTCGCCCCCCCTCACAGAGATGTTAGCTGTCATTACTTCTGACAGGGAGCAGGTGAGCGCTGATGCCTCAGCCAGCGCTGTGAGGGAGGCCTCATCCAGGGACGTCTCAGCTCAGACGACTGGACGTAAAGGGGACGGAGATAAAAACGGAGATAAAGTCAAATAAAAACAAGATGAGGAGGTTTTTACGCTCACAGCAGCTTCTGTAGCAGGAATTCTACCTCAGGAAGTTGGCTTTAAAAGCTGTCTGAGAACAGAGGGCGTCTTCTTTGTTCTGGTTCTGGGTGTCAAACACGCTGAGTTCTACAGCTGGACCCAGTTATAAAGATGCATACATGTGACCCAGCTTTACACATTAACCAATGAGCTGAGAGCTTATTTTGAAAAGTTTGCACCGTTTTTGGCGGCACAGAGTGTTTCACTGTGTCGCCAACAGGAGCCTGTGTGTGCAGCTCAGATCCACAGAACCGTCCCCTTCATGAAGCAGGACGGGTTCTGAGGCGTCTCTTTGTGAAACCAGATGACCTCACATCTCGCTGAGGGATCGTCTGTACCTGACAGCACCTTCAGCCGCCTGCACCGCAAATGTGGAGGCATTCCTGGTTCTCATGCACGCCGCTGTTTGAAGCTGTCTTCTCTTCCCTCCTCCTCCTCCTCCTCCTCGTTCACTTTCTTCCTCTTTGTGCGCCTCTCATAGTTGATCCCATTTTTATGCTTCTAGGATTTCAAAAGCATATCTGAGAGGTGTCCTGACGTCTGCAGCGTGTCCTGACAGCATGACAGACAGCACCTCTCATCCCTCCTCCTCTCCCCTCTTCCTGTCCTCCGCCCTGATAATCCCACCCGTCCTGGCAGCACGGCTGCTACCTGCTCAATCACACGGCCTGTTGGCACGGCGATAACTCACTTCTCACAAGTCGTCTTTGTTCTCCTTTAATTCAAGACCCCGCAGCCCCCACCCCGCCTTTGTTCCAGCTGAGTACAGTAAACACAACCGCTAAAATTCCCCTCCATCCCTCCGTCTCCTTGAAGAACAAAGGCGGGTATCAGATGATGAGTTTACAGAGCTAATTTATCCGCAGTGACGGCGCGTCACCACAAAGACAGCGTCTCAGGTAATTTAATCCACCTGAGAGAAGCAGCAGGCAGTGGGGTTCAAACAGAGGAATAACGCCTCTCAGTGGAGAGAAGCTGCACCTGCACGTGTCAGATCACCTGTAAAGGTTCAGTGGTGCCACCTGCTGGTGGCCTGACGCCCTTTAGCTTTAGCTGGTGTGGTGCTAAGACTCAGGTGTTCCTGTGTTTTAAAGTTTGTCTCTTTGTGTCCAGAGATCCTGAAGGAGGGAAGCTGTGTTCACCCTGTGCTCTTAAGAAAGGAGGCGGAGGCCGTGAGAGACAAACAGCAGAGTCCTGAGTACTGTGACCGACTGCTTCAGCACATCAGCTCCCTGCACACAGAGACGCCAGCAGAGTCCAAAGAGACCAGAAACCACAGAAACCAGGATTCATCAGAGAGCCTTTAAAACCTCACACAGAGTCCAGTCTGAGTCTGCGTCTGAAGATGGAACCTTCGTTTTTATTCCAGCAGTTCTGACTGATGGACTTTTTAATGAACACTCCTTCCTATTCTGATGTTTGGCTGTAAAAGAAATCAACTTTTAAACACATGTGGATGTGAAATGTTTCAGTTGTATGTTGCCTTCAAAATAAAAGCCTTTTTTTGCCTTTGGTGCTTGACTCCAGACTGAGTCTCTGACCCACCTGGATCCACGTCCCTGTGGTGCTGATGATGGTTTGAATCCTGGGGGAGTAGACTTGTTTTGAGTGTGATGTTGAGCTGTGCTGCGGCCTGTTTTTCAGGACACTTTTGGAAAATATTTTTAATTTTTAATCTTCAGACGAGTTAAAAAGGTTCAATCAGAATAAATGGAGCCGGCAGGCTCAGGCCAGACGTTTCTTTAATTTCATTTGGCACAGTCAGCAAAGCTGCCCCCCCCCCCCTCCCTCCTCCTCCTCCTCCTCCTCCCTCCTCCTCCTCCTCCTCCCTCCTCCTCCCTCCTCTGCACTGTTATGAAATCAGTCTCTTCCTCCACCATGCCCTGCTGACAGCTGCGCTCGCTCCGTGCCGTCTCTCTGCAGCGCGGCTCTCTCCTCCTGCGGTGCGCGTCCTGCCTCCATCATCATCATCATCATCATCATGCTGCAGCTGGGAGATGAAGGCTTGTATTTCTCGGCAGTGTTTCTGCTGGTGATGCTGGCGACGAGGAGCGCAGCTGGAGCCTCTCTCCTCACTGCTTTCCTTTATGTCTTCATGGTGATGTTCCGCTTTCCTCCGGTACCGGCGGACCAGGCCAGCCGCGTCCTGCGGCCCAGGGCTCCGTCAGGTGGCGTGCCGGTGGTAGCGCACCGCGGGGGGTGCCACGATGCTCCGGAGAACACAGTGGCAGCGATCAGAGAGGTGAGACACGAAGACCTGAGTGTTAACCAGCTGACATGCAGGTGACTCAGGCTGCTGAGTGTGAAGTGGACTGAGCGTCATGTGCTGCAGCTCATTCACATCCTGACTGCTGTGATCGGTTCCTGCAGCTCTCTGACCCGCTGATCCATCTTCATCAAACACTTTCATCCGTCATCATATCCACAGATTTCTACATCATTCTTCTTTTCCACCTACATGGTTCATTTCCTGTGAGCACGTGCTTCAGAGGATGCTGAGTCAGCAGTGTTCTGCTCTGCAGTAAACCAGAATCCAGATTCTGATGCAGACCCTCTCTTCCTTCTTCTCTCGACGATTTTATTTCATGTTGTTCAGTATGAAACCTCCCATTGTTCGCACATCAGAGGAAATATGATAATAACTCTGCTTCAGTAATAAAAGCAAAGCCTCAGTCACACAAAGATATCCAGGTAACAGCGACACCTGTGGGTCTGTCTGTCTTAATGCACATTGTCTCTCAAATCATATCATATATCATATCATATCATAATCATATCTAACACTTCCTGTTTGTCTTCTCTTTCTGACACTTCCTGTTTGTCTTCTCTTTCTGACACTTCCTGTTTGTCTTCTCTTTCTGACACTTCCTGTTTATTTTCTCTCTATGACACTTCCTGTTTGTCTTCTCTTTCTGACACTTCCTGTTTGTTTTTTTCTTTCTGACACTTCCTGTTTGTTTTTTCTTTCTGACACTTCCTGTTTGTCTTCTCTTTCTTACACTTCCTGTTTATTTTCTCTCTATGACACTTCCTGTTTGTTTTGTCTTTCTGACACTTCCTGTTTGTTTTTTCCTTTCTGACACTTCCTGTTTGTCTTCTTTTTCTAACACTTCCTGTCTTCATTTTCTGACACTTCCTGTTTGTCTTCTCTTTCTGACACTTCCTGTTTGATTTGTCTTTTTGACACTTCCTGTTTTCTCTTCCTGACACTTCCTGTTTGTTTTCTCTTTCTGACACTTCCTGTTTGTCTTCTCTTTCTGAAACTTCCTGTCTTCTTTTTCTTACACTTCCTGTCTTCTATTTCTGACATTTCCTGTTTTCTCTTTCTGACACTTCCTGTTTGTTTTTTCTTTCTGACACTTCCTGTTTGTCTTCTCTTTATGACACTTCCTCTTTGTCTTCTCTTTTTGACACTTCCTGTCTTCTCTTTATGACACTTCCTGTTTTCTCTTTCTGTCTCTTCCTGTTTGTCATCTCTTTCTGACACTTCCTGTTTTCTCTTTCTGACACTTCCTGTTTTCTCTTTCTGACACTTCCTGTTTGTCTTCTCTTTCTGACACTTCCTGTTTTCTCTTTCTGTCACTTCCTGTTTGTCTTCTCTTTCTGACACTTCCTGTTTGTTTTCTCTTTGTTACTTCCTGTTTGTCTTCTCTTTCTGACACTTCCTGTTTGTCGTCTCTTTCTGACACTTCCTGTTTGTTTTCTCTTTCTGACACTTCCTGTTTGTTTTCTCTTTCTGACACTTCCTGTTTGTCTTCTCTTTATGACACTTCCTGCTCCAGGCCAGCAGGAACGGGGCCACCGGAGTGGAGCTGGACCTGAGTTTCACGGCTGATGGGGTGCCTGTTCTGATGCATGATGAGACCGTGGACCGAACCACCAATGGATCTGGATCGGTCAGCAAACTGCAGCTGGCCCAGCTGAGGAGACTGGATGCTGCTGCTCGACACAGACTGAAGTATGTTTACGTCTCATTTCCCTGCATTCACAGACTCTCTGCTCCCCACATGTTTCCCTGTGTCTGGTGTTTTTCTCTGCTTCTTGGATTGTACTCTCTAACTCTCATTTAATTTACCTCTTTGTTTCGGCTTTTTATGCCTTTAATGAGAGAGGACAGGGCCGTGTGTAGAGGAGGAAACAGGGTGAAAGTGAGGAGTGACATGTGGCTCCACTAAAGGACTTTTTGCCCATGTGACCTAAACCCTGAGGTCGTCTGCGCTCCATCCAGTTGGAAAGTTTGACTGTCAGAAGTTTTTGTGTATCTTTGTTCAGATTTGTATTTTTACAGTAACTCTGAATCTTTTTATAAGGAAATATAAGACTCGTGAGGAATCAGGACGAACAACTTCAGAGAACGAAATGACGACACAGACGGAACATTTGGCCTTGAAATCCTGCTTTTTTTCTGCTTCAGGGACAAATTCAGCGTCGAGAGGGTCCCGACCCTGCAGGAGGCCGTGCAGGAGTGCATCAAACACCAGCTGACCATCTTCTTTGATGTCAGAGGTCAACCTGATAAGGTAGTGAACATACGGACCTGTCACGGCAGGTTCAGAGTGTGTGTCAGTGTATTCTATTTAAAGCGACTCTGTGAGGCCTCTGTGATCAGACAGAAGAAACGAGTCGTCTCTTTTCTCTGCGTCTCTCTCTCTTCAGGCGGCGTTAGTTCTTCATCAGATGTTTAAGAAGTTCCCCGTCCTTTACAACTCCAGCATCGTGTCTTCAGTTGAACCCAAAGTTATTTACAAGGTAACAAAACCATCAGACTCCCAGCAGGGAACCATGTTTGTTGTGAAGAGGACAACGTTTATTTTTAACTGTAGAAAAACTTTGACATCTTTTATTTTTGTGATCTTTTTATTGGCACAGCTGCTCCGTCGTTCATGTTCGTCGTAAATGTTTGACCCCGTCCGTCTGTCTAATCCTGACCGTTCTTCTCTGCTGACCTCTGACCTCTCCTCCTCAGATGCGTCAGACCGACTCTAACGTGGTCACGGCTCTCACACACCGGCCCTGGAGACTGAGCCGCTTCGACGACGGCACTCCTCGGAGCCTGTCGGCGTGGGGTCAGCTGTGGACGGGGGTTCTGGACATCTTGTTGGACTGGGCTCATCACCACATCCTGTGGAAGCTGTGTGGAGTCTCTGCCATCATGGTGCACAAAGACTTCATCTCGCTGTAGGTGTAAATTCACAGCTTTAAAGTCGGGTCAGGATTTGTTTCTGTTCCTGTTTGATGTTTCGTTCTCTCCCTCAGGGACTACGTTCAGTTCTGGGCCGAGCGAGGTGTGGACGTGTTGGGCTGGACCGTTAACACGGCTGTGGAGAAAGACTTCTACCAAAACCTGCTGAAGATCGGCTACATCACCGACAGCCTGCTGGAGGACTGTGGATCTGATTACTGAGAGAGAGAGAGAGAGAGAGAGAGAGAGAGAGAGAGAGAGAGAGAGAGAGAGAGAGAGAGAGAGAGAAAATTCATTACAGGCAGCAGTCTCTACATTAAGTCTCTGGACCTGATTCCACCTCCTCTTAGGAGGTCTGAGCCTCTTAAAGGGACAGGAACTTCATGATAGACCAAAAATCACAGAATTCAGACGCGTCAGAAGAGTCCGTTTTAAAACTTAGTTCCTGGTGAGAGTAAAAACAACCATGATCTGCAGGAACCTTTAAATCTGTTGGATCTTCTTTGGTGGAAACGTGACTTTAACCTCTCGTCGCTGGTATTAACCTGAACTAATGACCCATTATATATTATTTTTCCTCATTAGAAGCTCAGAGTTTGTCTTTAACAGCTGTGATCTGAAGCGTCTCCAAACAGAAGATCATCCAACAGTCTGAAAATAAAGAAACATAAAACATTTTATTTCTTCATTTGAAGGTTTTTAAAGCGGATCAATCATCGTTGCTTTTTTTATGGTAAATATTTTGGCCTTACAGACACATAGGACAGGTGTACTGTGCAGGTGTTGTGTGACATCATCACCTGTAGCTGCACACAGGTAACACAGGCAGGTTCACTTTAAAAAACAGACAAATTAAAGCTTAACGATCCGTCTCTATAGGTTTCCTGCAGCCGTCCAGGAACAGGGATTAGGATTAAACTTCCTCACAGACCTTTTCTACCATCTGAGCTTTTAAAGAGACACTGTCAAATTTAAACTGACCCGCATAACAACAAATTATCATATTTATACAACGACAAACTCAAAACAGAGTTTCTTGTAAATATTCTGCAGTTTGACATGATGATTGTTTGGTTGTTCAGACGTATTTTTTTCTGTTATTCTTTCACACAAACGCTTCAAACATCTTTACTTTAAGTTATTTATTCTGACTCCAGAGGCTTTTATTTTGAAGGGGAAGGAAACGTCTGCTGTGTGTGCAGATGTTTGAATATTTCAAATGATGAGAAAACTTCTTTTATTTACATGTTCATGTATAACTTTAAATTTTTAAATTTCAGTAACGTTGAATATTCTCACAGAGAGTTCTGATTGATGCTGAAACATGAACTCATTTCCTTCTTTTGTTTATTTATTCGTTTGTTTTTATTCTGGATACTGAAATAGTTTTACTTTATGGAATCCGTCGACCATCTCAGAGGAGAATCATGTGTGAAAATAACTTTTCTTTGAACAGGAAAATCCTCACAGGTCTGTACAGGAGCAGCTCCAGCGTTCAGTGATGGAAATATAAAATATAAGATTTAGGAATAAAGCTCAGCGTACGCTGGGTCACTTAGAAACAGACATTAGCATGTTGTTAGCAACCTGACGCATCTTCCTCCAGCAGCAGGTTAGTCTGCAGCTGTCAGATGAAGAAGTGTCACCAAGTTTCCCTCAGATTAAAATAAAAACTCAGAGCTGTTTGAAGAATGTGATTCGTTCAAATGATAGAAAACCCTCCTCCAGGATCCACGAAGACCTCACTGAGAATAAACTCCTCAGAGAGGCTGAGAACAAGAAGTGTGATCAGATCAGGAACTGATCAGCTCCTCTCCTCCAAACATACAAACGTCTGAAGTAACCAAGGAAACAGTCTGATAACAGCTGATCCATGAAAGACTAACTCCAAAAATAAACGTACATGAAGCTTTCAGTGTTAAATCATCAGGTTTTTGAGTTTAAAGTTTCAGGCCCAGTTTGAAAACTGATGTTTGTGATTTGGGCTTTTTATGGGAAACTCTTCATTAAATGATTTTTTAATTTAAAGATTTTTGTTGTGTTTCCTGATCATGTGTGAGTTCACTTCTTCTTTTTTTTTAAAAAAAAAAAACAACATTATTTTTTATTGTTTTTTTTTACATAAATAAATCACCCGTATAACTCAGTGTAGTTTTATAAATACAACATGACAGCATAACAACAATCCAGTTTCACACTGAGGCACAGGTTATAGGAGTATCAAACGTATATGAATATATATATATATATTTTTAACTTTATTTAACCAGGTAGAAAACCCATTGAGATGGAGATCTCTTTTGCAAGGGTGACCTGGCCAAGAGGTCAGCAGCACACGTCAATACATAAATACATCACAATAATGCAATAATTTTAAACAGACAATACTTTAAAGATCAAAATTGAAGGTAAAATGCTAAAGTGACTCGCGAAAACAAACAAAACAAGAATATTGTAATAACAGAATATAATTAAAAACGAAGTGCTATGGGGGGAAAGTGCTAAAAGTGCTAAAGCACAAAACAGGTTCATAAACACAGGCACTGGTCCATGGTCTCTAGTGTGTCATTTAAGATAAGATAAGATAAGATAGGTACTTTATTTGTCCCAAGCTGGGAAATTCTTTTGAAGCAGCAGCAAACAGTATAAAATATACAAAAAATATACAAAAAATATAAAATCACTGTACAATATAGAATGACAATATGAAGAAAAACACAAAAAATATATACAATAACTACAACAGAATGTGCAAAAAGATGTGGTTTGTTTTGAAACAGATAAATAATTAAGAAAAAGTAGCAACAAACTTCAGAGGTGATAGGTGGCAATTACTATGACCAGGTTAAAGAGTAAAAGTAAAAAACAGTATGAAGTTATGGATTTCAGGTCAGAGGTGGCTGTTATACAGAGTTATTGATTGTGGAAGGAAAGACTTCCTGTACCTTTCCGTACGACAGCGAAGCTGCAACAGTCTGTCTGAGAAGGTGAAACTGCACAATAAGAAAAAATGGAAAAACGAAGAAAATACAAATATCCAAGATAACAAACAGGAGCTGCTGCAACAGGCTGCCACTAGCACGGCGCCATCTTGGTTGGTTTAGCATGGAACGAAAGGCTCCAAGAGAAACAGAAATAATATACATACAAATATACATAGAATATCAAATTTAACATATAATAATACTTAAGTATTCAAACAGATGAACGCGAAAGAAGAATAATCAGAAAATTGAAAACAAAACCAAAACAAGCTGAAGCTTTCTGAATCTTCTCTATTCAAGGTTCTTCATAATTCTGAATCCTATAGTCATGTTAGTCACATTGTGATGTTTACATATCATTTAGTACTGAATCTTCTTCATCCAACAACTACAACCCCAAATTTTTCCAAACAAATCTTGTCTTCCTCTCTGCGCATGTGTTATTTTTTCTAGAGTTCACTTCTTTATCTGAATTTAACACACTGTGTGTACATAAAGCAGAGCCTGCTTGCTTTGTAAACGTGTGTGTGTGTGTGTGTGTGTGTGTGTGTGTGTGTGTGTGTGTGTGTGTGTGTGTGTGTGTGTGTGTACTGTAAACACAGACACCTTCAGAGTGTATAGGGGCTTCATGCAGGAGCAGAAACACGAGTTTTTAATCCGAACTGGCAGATTAGGGGTTAATCTGTGTGTTTGGTGGCAGCAGGGTCACCGGAAGTCATGTCTGTGGTCAGTTCGGTCTCTGGTTGGTCAACTCGGGAGGCGATGTGGGTAATGACCCGGTTCCTCTCATCAGATCGGGGCCCCGGAGTCCCAGCAGTCCGGGGACACTGTCTCTTTAAAGCGCCAGGGGAGGCGTGTCAGCGACGTCGAAGTGGAGCTGCGCTCCGACGGTGTGCGCACAATGTCTTATGAATGACAGCCGCCGCTCCAGGTTATGTGACATTGCGCTCGATCAGGACACCTTCGCACCAAAGTTACCCAACTGTCCGGAGGCAGAAGGCGGGTAACAGAGGCCGGTCCGCCGGGTGAGATGCGCCCCAGCTGCTGGTTTCTACCCGGAGAGGAGCGAGTCGAGTCGAGACGTTACCAAACAGGCTGCTCGGTCTGCGTGTGGAGCTGCTTCCAAACTCTCACCGTGTGACTGTGAGTGAGATCCAGGCGGATCAGCTGACAGGTGGGCCAACCTTCCCCACAGACGGAGAGGCTGCTGGGAGTCCCTTCACCGTGAGGAGCCTTTCAGCCTGTGAGAGCAGGCCTGCTGCTCCTCTCTGCGCCAAAGTGCCAAAAGTTCCCAGGTGACTGTTTTTACCTGCACATGATGTACACCATCACCAGAGGACCCAGCAAACTGGTCACCCAGAGGAGGACAGGTGAGAGTCCACCTGCAGCAGGCAGACCTCAGAGATCCATCAGGAGGTGAAACTTGATGATTTGTTTTCATGTTTCAGGGCCGAGTCAGCAGCTGGACAACAAAATCAACGACTTCAAGCACAAACAAACATCCTGGAACATGCCGGAGTGAGTTACTGTCAGAAAGAAGAGCCTGTGGAGCTCACAGCGTGTGTGTGTGTGTGTGTGTGAGTGTGTGTGTGAGCAGCAGTGTGGACGTCATCAGTGTGAGACAGAGCTGGATGATTTATAACACTCCTTCACACTCTGACTCTCCCAAGGTTCAGTCTGCCTGCTGAGGCTTTTTTAACGCCTTTCAAACCAGCCTGGATCCCTGAGTGTGTGTGTGTGTGTGTGAGTGTGTGTGTGTGTGTGTGTGACCTTGTGGGAAGGCGAGGAGCCACATGTCGCTGCCTTGTTTGAGTTTGGCCCCAAACCCTGAGACACTCGATGATCTGTTTGCAGAGCACATCAAACCACCTGTGACGTGTTTTTTCTTCTTCTTCTTCTTCTTCCTGTGTGCACAGCCTTCCTGCCCCCAAGATCGTCTTCAACCGCCCCAACGGCAAAAAGTACCATCACCCTGCAGCGGCGCTCCCAGCAGACAGCCAGCAGGAGGAAAGCTTCACCGCCGCACACGAGGAAAACGTCAAATTCGTCTGTGAGGGTGAGGAACGGAGGGGGACGGAGTGCTCAGCCCTGAGCCAGCTGTTTTTAGGATGTCCCTGTTTTTACTATCAAAACTGGACTCCACACACACACACACACACACACACACACACACACACACACACTCTCACACACACACACACACACACCCCTCTCTCTCCAGGCCTCACCCACACAGCTGCTCTGACACTGATAGCCGTGATCGGCACCTCTCAGAGAAACGCTCCCACACCCACACATGGTGCACCTCGTGACCCGAGCTGAAAGAAAGCCTGTTTCTGGAGGCATGAAGGTGGGAAACACCTGGAGGGGGGGGGGGGGGGGGGGGGTGTGAAAGGTTTGGGGGGGCTCAGGTGAAACTCTACACACTGAGCCCGTGTTTAAAGTCTGAGGCCTTCTAGCTCTCCTGCTCCTCGTGTTGAAGCTCAGCCACCAGCAGCTCATAAACAGCCTCAGTAACCTTCAGGTTTGAGAGGACAAGGACAAAAAGGAGGCCGACCCCCCCCTTCCCAAGACCCCCCCCTTCCCAAGCCCCCCTTTCCACCCCCCCCCCTTACGGCCTCCTGTTCAGGGCTGTTTGATTCCTTTCCTGAAAAACCCAAACTATAAACAAGACGAGTTACCCTGAAGAAAAGAGGAGCTGAGATAAAACCATTTACACACACACACACACATTCTGTGTGTGTGTGTGTGTGTGTGTGTGTGTGTGTGTGTGTGTGTGTGTGTGTCAGCCCTCTGCAGCAGGTGTCCTTGTGGACTTGGTTCTGTGGGTGTGACTCTGGGTTCAGGACCTTTAAACAGATAGGAACATTTAGCATTAGCTGCTAATAGCATCCTGATGACCAGCTTCCTGTTTTCACTTCCTCTGGTTTTTGAATGTTGAAGCTGAAGGAGCCTCATCTTCATCCTCATCTTCATCCTCATCGCGGGGTGCTATGAAGCAGCTCGTGCAGGAAACGCTTCATTCGTCTTCCTGTGTAACTGAAATAATCTGCGTCCTGAGATTATTGGATTATTGAAAAGCACAGAAACAGAGAAATGTCTGCGACTCTTCCTCAGAGCCCGGAGGGATTAATGTAGACTTTAATCTGAGTGTGAAACTGAAAGACGTCGAACGAAGAATAATCTGAGGGAAACAATCCAACGACAGAAATCACACTTGAATCAGATCACATGATTAAAGCAACAAGGATCCAGGAGGTGTGTTTTGACCCTGTGTGTGTGTGTGTGTGTGTGTGTGTGTGTGTGTGTGTGTGTGTGTGTGTGTGTGTGTGTGTGTGTGTGTGTGTTTCCAGCCTGGCAGGAGGTGATGCAGCAGCAGCAGCGGGGGCCAGCAGAGGCTCAGGGAGCCGTCTTCTACAGAGGAACCACTTCAGGGCCCAACATGGACAGTAAGTAACACCTCATCATATCACTCTGTGTGTGTGTGTGTGTGTGTGTGAGAGAGAGAGAGAGAGAGAGAGAGAGAGAGAGAGAGAGAGAGAGAGAGAGAGAGAGAGAGAGAGAGAGAGAGAGAGAGAGAGAGAGAGAGAGAGAGAGAGAGAGAGAGAGAGAGAGAGACATCACTGCAAGTTTGTTCAGGTTTATAACAACCAGCCAAACCAGGATTAGTGAACCTGCCTCTGATCCTTCCAGCTGGACGGAAGCTAGCAGGCCTCTCTCTCTCTCTCTCTTTAGTTATTAAACCTGAGACCTTTAACTGAATGACAGACACGTTGTGAAGGATTGTTACTGGAGGACTTTAATCTGTGATATTTGTAATGTTGGAACATTTTTAGATATAAATGAACTTTATACTCGTGGAAACTGACCTGTGGATGTCTTTAATCAGAACTGTTACAGGCGGACATGTTGGATTCTAACTAGTGCTGTCAGACGATTAAAAAAAATTAATCTAATCAATTTCCTTATTTATTATTAATTAATCTAATTAATCTCATTTTAATCTCATATCTGCTTAAAGTACCAAAATAAAGAATTTGAATTCTAGGATATTATAAAATTGTAGTGCATGATTAATCAAATGAAAACACTGAGAAGTGAGGATTTGTAAATCCACAATTTTCATTGGTGAATAAATAAAACCAAAGTCAGGTCAACTTGTCCAGAAAATTCTAAAATCAATCAAATTACACTTCAAGTGTGTTTCATAAATCAAATTCAAAATAAAGTCGAGGACATCCAGCAAACCAATCAGGCCTGATGCATTATTAAAGAATGTAGTAGATAAATAAATTCAAAAATAGAATGAGACTGAGTCTTAAATATGCCGTTCCTGTTGTCACCTGGGCTTTGTTTGGTTTGACTACAGACGCATGTGTGAATTGATGTGCCACTATCCATGTACGGGTCCTCCAACTGGACAATATCAAAATGTTTGTGTGCTATGATTAATCGCGATTCATTTTTTTAATGCATTAATTTGTGGTGTAATTAATTAATCTAATTAATGCACTAAAGTGACAGCCCTAATTCTAACACGTCTTTAAAAAGCAGTTACTGACATTAACGTCTGCTGTTACACACGTCAGTCGTGTTAAAAGGTTTTGCTATATTCTTTATAGTGAAAACACTAATAAAATTTAATTTACGGGACTTTTAACGAGCTTTAAGCAGCGTTTAATGAAACAGTGCAGTTCCTCCCTGTGTCCACTGGAGGGCAGTGAAAACCACTTGTTAGCCACATGAAGCATCAATAAACAGTCGTTATTCTCCATGTCGGGAGCAGAGAGCTGTTTATTACAGGATGGTGTTGTGAATGTTTTCATACAAACGTGGAGTAAATGTGTTTAAAACTTATCGTCGTTATTTTATTAGCGTTGCTAAAAGCTAATTAGCTCTGTATGTTTATTCCGTTTGAATCCTTCTCTCTTCAGACTTCGTGCCTTTGGATCTGGACGAGTGGTGGGCGCAGCGTTTCCTCGCCAACATCGACAAGCTGTCCTGACGCTCCGTGTGGATTTGTGGATCTTGACGGACGGTCCGGAGGTGAGACCTGAAGCGGGACGGCTCACAGAGAAGAGGAATCCTCGGTGGGGGGGGTGTGAGGGGTCGGTGATCTGGTTTTGATGTGATTCAAAAACGGACAGAGAGCGCTGGGACGCTAACAGAGAACCAGAGAGTCGCTTCCCTGAAACTGTCCCCCGTCCATCTCTGGATGCTCGGTCTTTGACGGACCGCACGCTGGAGGACGACGCTTTTGGCTGCGCTCATCTTCGACCCTCACAGCAGAGACGTCAACGCTACGTTCAAATGCAGTAAAATTGTTTTCAAGAAGTTTTTGTGTTTCCTGGTTTATTTACACACACAGCAAACGGCTCCGTCAAAAAGCACACAGCACATGTTGATCAGTTTGACATGATGCTCTCGAGGCCCGTCACCTCACACACCTTTAGGAAGCCTTTTCACAGACTTCAGCAGCGAGCAGAGAGCGTTAAACTACAGCAGGGAAAACAAACACGTACAAAAATTAAAGAAACAAAGTGGAGAAAGTTCAGAGCTCTGATCAGCTGCTGGGACGTCCTGAAACTCTCAGGTTTGCAGGAGAGCGAGTGTCTCAGCTGAACGTAGACGTAATGAGTTTCCTTTAATGATATCTGATCATAATAACGAGATGATTCACAGTAATTTGCGACTGTAAGACGAAGGAGAGGAGTCGATCCTCTTCATTATGTCACTTTGAAACACGGAGAGTAAAGAAGCTTTCAGCCGTCCATCCTCAGCTCTTGAAGCCTTCCTGTTCTCTCCAGACACGACGATGAAGGTGTCCAGGAGGGAACAGGAAGTGATGTCATTGCTTTAGATGAACAGAGGCCATCAGCCTTCACAAACGGCTGCAGTTTGTGAAGACGTTCAGTCTAACGGCCTCCATCCTCCACGCTCCGTCTCTTCACGTTGGCGTCGGAGCGCTCAGTGCTTCTCCAGAGCTTTCGTGAGCAGGTCGTTGAGGCGGGAGATCATCGGTCGGGGATCATCGTTGAGGCCTGCTGCGATCATGGCGTTGTCATAGATCTGTGACGCATAGATACAAAGACAGACTGAAACTGAGGGGAGGTTTGGAACGTTGATCAAAACTCAAAGACATTTAAAACTCGAATGAACCCTGTTCCACCAGTGCTGGTTCAGTGCTGGTTCCAGGCCAGAGCCTGAATTAGAACTAGCTCCAGGTGCTAAAACCTGGTGCTCACCCAGCTCAAACTGTCTGCTGGACCAGAGTGAAGCCGGGTCTGGTCTGTGCTCCGTTTTATCCAACAGATTAATGAGCTTCATGTTTTTTTATCTTATTTAAACGATTGGACGTAATTTCTGCTCATGATTGTGTGTTTATGATTCTCCTCTGCTCTCTGCATCGCGCCCAGCAGAGTTCCACCCTGATGCATGGATGCACACACACACACACACACTTAAATACACACATTCAGATGAGAACACTCTGTGCAGCAGACAGAAGGGTAAATAATGTCACAACCACCACAGGATACGCAGATAAAAATGAAATCTCTGCCTTTTTTTAAACACTACCAGCGTCGTCTGTGTTACCGCTTCTTGTCGATGGAAAACAAAACTGGTTCTTTGAAAGAACAGGATCAGAACTAACTAAGCATTAGCGCCAGCACTAGCACCAGCTTGGTGGAGAAGGGGTTAACGGTCTGTACGATGAGCGAAGTCTACGCCACCTGTTCCATCAGCAGTCCAGCCAGTTCAGAGTCTGAGTCCTTGAGCGCGTGCAGCTTCTTGATCAGATCGTGTCTGTTAGGAGGCAAAGACAAAACAGTGATGACGACAGTATTCAAAAACGACCTCCACCAATCAGGATCCACCGTTTCTCACCCTGCGTTGATCTCCAGCGTGGGCTGCAGGATCTGAGCTCGCTCCTCAGCGGTGCGAGCCAGCTGCTGGGTGCGCAGGAAGTGACGAGCAGCACCCATCTCCAGCACCGTGATCATGGCGGGGTGCGTGTCCAGACGAGGAGTCAGCTGAGGGGCGGGAGGAGAGCGCGTTACGTGACGCTCTGAACGTCTTTCAGAGAAGTCGACACCAAGCAGGAAGCCAAACTTACCTTGATGTTGGTGACACGGGGACCCAAAGCGTTCTTCATCCAGGCGATGAGATCATCAGCCTGCTCCTGCGTCAGACGCTCGGAGGCTGCAGAGGAGGACAGGAAAGAGAGGGAGCGTCAGGACAAGAGAGAGGAGAACAGGGCTGAGCTCTGACTGCAGAGAGGAGAGAGGAGCAGACCCGGCTTGCTGTCCTCAAACTTCTCCTCCTTGTAGTGATCGACCACGATGTCCGTCTCCACTGAGATCATCTTCTTCTTGTCGAACTCTCTCAGGTGGAGCAGAGTGAGCTCATCGAACTGCTCGTAGCAGAAGAGAACCTGCAGAAGAGGAGGACGGAGACGGGATCAGGAGGAAAGAAGCCTCACAGATTAAAAAGTAGAAATATTCTCCCGCCCTCTCACCTCCGTCCCGCCCCCTCTCCTCCCTCCCGCCCTCTCACCTCCATGTCTTTCTGTTTCATGGCCTCGTAGTACGGGGAGTGCTCTGCCAGGTGGCGGTTGGGGGCACACAGGTAGTAGATGTTACGTGTTCCCGCCTTCATGCGGGAGGCGTACTCCATCAGGTTGGTCAGCTGTCCCGCCGGCAGAGCGGAGGACTCGTACCTCAGCAGCTTGGAGATGTCCTCCTGCACAGAGGAGGCAAACAGGATGCTGAACTTGGACTCTTTCTGTAAAGGAAGAAACAAAAGAGTCGTTCTGTCTGAAAGGTCACCTTGACGTCTTGTTCCTGCGTGGTGACGATGCCCTCCCTCATGAAGAGGCCGTAGTCCTCAAAGAACTTGTTGTACTTCTCTGGATCCTTCTTGCTCTGGTCCAGCAGGAAGCGGATCACCCTCTGCTGCAAAACATCACGCAGCTTCCTGAAGAAGGAGAGAAAAGCGGATCAGCATCAGAGAACAGGGGAACAAATCCAGCGAGTGCAGCGTCTGTGTCGTACCTGATGAGGGCGCTCTCCTGCAGCAGCTCTCTGCTCAGGTTTAAGGGGATGTCCTCGCTGTCCACCACACCTGCATCAACAAACTCATGTTCAGCCCAGCAGTGGAAACACATGTACGACCTCTCCTCTCTGATTTACAGAATCTGCTGGAATCAGTGATCGAACCTCGGAGGAAGCGCAGCCACTTGGGCAGAATGTCAGTGGCTTTGGTCTGGATCAGGACCTTCCTGCTGTACAGGGCCACGCTGGATCCCATCTCCCTGCTCACGTCAAACATGCTCGGCTTCTGTCGGCAAAAATTTAATGGAAATAAAACGATTCAATCAAAGACTGAGCAGGTAACACTGAAAAAAACAGAAACTTTCTCTGCTGGAGTTTAAATCAGATTAAAGCGAGGTACAAACATCAGGATGTTCTGAATGTGAAGAGATGTTTGATCTGTCAGAGAGCCACACATGAAGATCAATAATCAGTCACTGATCAGTTTGGATCATACTGTGTGTGGTGAGCTCTGATAATCTCAGCACAGCTCACCACACACAGAACCATTCTGACCCACCACCCATCCAGAATCCAGTCCTCCAAGACAGAAATCTGACCTGACCAAACGAGATCCAACAAAAACACAGAAGAAGAAACACAGCATGTCAGGTCAGCCATGTTTGATTTGTTTACATCTGCTTCCTCGTTCCTCAGTCAGCTCGCCTCCTGATTGGCTACATTCCATTCTACATCACAGCTCACAGAGTCATGACTTAGGAGTCGTCAGCTCTCCTCAAACATGAAGATTTTTGGTCGTAAATATTGAACAAGTTTAATATTTATGATTGTCGGCCCCTACCCATCTCACAGCCGATTATCAACAAATTCACTCTGAACACACCTCAGACCACAGGATAATCTGATAAAATAATCTGACAGGATGATCTGATAAAATAATCTGACAGGATAATCTGATAAAATAATCTGACAGGATGATCTGATAAAATAATCTGACAGGATAATCTGATAAAATAATCTGACAGGATAATCTGACAGGATAATCTGACAGGATAATCTGATAAAATAATCTGTTAGGATGATCTGATAAAATAATCTGTTAGGATGATCTGATAAAATAATCTGACAGGATAATCTGATAAATAATCTGACAGGATAACCTGATAAAATAATCTGACAGGATAATCTGATAAAATAATCTGACAGGATAATCTGACAGGATAATCTGATAAAATAATCTGTTAGGATAATCTGATAAAATAATCTGTTAGGATAATCTGATGAAATAATCTGACAGGATAATCTGATAAAATAATCTGACAGGATAATCTGATAAAATAATCTGACAGGATAATCTGACAGGATAATCTGATAAAATAATCTGTTAGGATAATCTGATAAAATAATCTGTTAGGATAATCTGATGAAATAATCTGACAGGATAATCTGATAAAATAATCTGACAGGATGATCTGATAAATAATCTGACAGGATAACCTGATAAAATAATCTGACAGGATAATCTGATAAAATAATCTGACAGGATAGTCTGATAAAATAATCTGATAAAATAATCTGACAGGATAGTCTGATAAAATAATCTGACAGGATAGTCTGATAAAATAATCTGACAGGATAGTCTGATAAAATAATCTGACAGGATAGTCTGATAAAATAATCTGATAAAATAATCTGATAAAATAATCTGACAGGATGATCTGATAAAATAATCAGACAGGATAGTCTGATAAAATAATCTGACAGGATAATCTGATAAAATAATCTGACAGGATAGTCTGATAAAATAATCTGATAAAATAATCTGATAAAATAATCTGACAGGATAATCTGATAAAATAATCTGACAGGATAATCTGATAAAACAGAAGATAATGGGGTGTTGTGCGTCCTTGGTTGGGAAGGAGGAACAAGCTTCATGATCATCTTCATGTGTGAACCCTGCTTTAAGTGTAAATATTGAGGAGTAACACTTAGTGCAGCAGATACAGCGCTGAGCTCCTCACCGCCTCAGGGACATAAAAGATGCTCCTGATGTTGAGCGGGGCGTCGGCTCGGTAGTGCAGGGTGTAGCGGGGCCTGTCGTAGGACTCTGCGATGTATCTGTAGAATTCCTCGTGCTGCCAGTCGCTGATTTCCTTCGGCTCCATCATCCACAAGGCCTGAGAGGAGACAAACGAAATCGATGGTTTGTTCTGGATGAAAGCGCCGTGAAATGAAACAGGTAACATTTCAGACGCTCTGACCTGCAGAGTGTTCAGCCTCCGTCCGTTCAGGAAGATGGGAAAGCTGACAAAGTTGCTGTACTTCGTAACGACCTCTGAAAGAGACGCGGCGCCATCAGATCAAACGCTCTGACACACTCAGGTTCAAGTCAAACCACTAAAGCTCGAGCACTTTTACCTTTCACTCTGTCCTCAGAGGAAAACTCTTTGCAGTCATCTTTCAGGTGCAGCACGATCTTTGTTCCCTGCTGAACACCGCTGGCTTCTGCGATTTCAAAAAGCCCCGAGCTGAAGCAGACGACGAAAGATGAAATATAAGCGTTAGATCTGTCACATGACAAAAGTTATCCCTGAATGTTTGTTTACAACGATTATTGTTCACGTAGTAAACTGAAGCTTTAAACCACATCCTTCCCTCTCACCCGTCTGAGGACCACTTGTATCCAGGTGCGTCCGGCTCTGCAGACCTGGAGTAAACATCCACGCGGTCAGCCACCATGAAGGCAGAGTAGAACCCCACCCCGAATTGGCCGATGATGGTGCTGCTCGCCTCAGCCTGATTCTGCAGGGCATCCAGAAACGCCTACAGAGCGGAGAGAGGAAGCAGTAGACGGAATCATGTTTGGGAAGTTAAAAAGTTTCTGTGCGGCAGCCAAGACCGAGAAGGATTGTTTCCAACCTTGGATCCAGATCGAGCGATAGTCCCCAGGTTGGCCACCAGCTCCTCCTTGCTCATTCCCATTCCTGTGTCCTGTTTGAAAATAAAGATCAAGAAACTTAAAGGCCTGTTGAGCAATATTCATCCACAAGGTGGCACTATTCTGCAAAACAGACCAAGAACAGGAACCACTGCAGCAACCTGGTTTTTCTGTGACAACCCAGGACACACTCTGAAGGTTATACCTGAATGGTGAAGGTGCCCTTGGTACCATCGGTCTGCAGGTGGATCTCCATCTGGGCCGTCGCACCGCCTGCTGACACCAGTTTGTGGCGAAGTTTCTCCAGAGCGTCGCTGCCGTTTGAAATCAGCTCCCTGATGAACACCTGGTGGGATGTGGAGGAGGAAACAGCAAATCAGCCAATGCTGAGAATTCTGAATGTCAGCTCAGGAAACTTGAAGCACAATCCCTCTGACCTCCTTTTCTGAGTACAGAGATCTGGCAACGATGTCCAGCAGCTTCTTAGTTTCAGCCTGAAATTCATGTTTGGAGAAGCTTCCTGCATTGAATAAAACGTTAAGAAACAGATCAGATTATCCACAGGGAGTAACATCTAGGATGACTGTGTCTGCAGCTGAAACAGCACCTTGTACAGACTCTGTGTCGCTGATGATGGTGTGAAGAGGCTCCTCCTCAGGCTCTTTCTCTGCTTCCTGCGTGCTGTAAGAGGACTGCTGGCTGTAGTCGAGCCACGATCTCTGTGAGCTCCACACTCTGGGAGGACTGCTCCACATGTGCTGCTGCCTGACCAGCAAGCCTGAAAACAAAGAGGCGTCACCTGATGGGCCACTTTAAACCTCCATACAAATCAAACCAATGATAACCTAATGATGCAGTCTGGGAAAAAAAAACTTTATTAGGAGAATCTGAGTGTACAAACTGACGTGCAGAAGATTAAATTTTTTAAAGACTCAAAGAAAAATAAGTCCCCAGGAAGATTTGCCGCTTGTTGTTATAGATGTTGCTTTATGGACAGGATGCCTCCACTAACATCTATGTTAATTAATCATAACTAAAGCGAGAGACACTGTAGAGCTTTAAAAATTAAAGAAACAACTCTCAGGAGTCATTTGACAACCAGTTACGAAACTACAAACCTGTTCTCGACCTCCAGGTATCATTGACTGAAGCTACTTTGACTAACAGACAGAAAATAAACAAAAACAAGAACTCATTTCATTACTGTTCGCTTAAAACAGTTTACGCACACATATGGGCTCTTGTAGCTGTCAACTAGCCAGCCATGCTAACTTAAAGGTTCGCTAACTCACCTGCAGCCAGAGGGCGCGAGGCAGACCGGGTGCTCAGGCCTCGAGCGCATAACGTCAGCCGTGAGCCGGTCCTCTGGGAGGCACCGAGAGCGAACCGAGCCAGCGAGAGGCAGCGGGACATGATGACAGACCACGGAGTAAAAACAAGACGAGACAGGACCTCAGGAGTCAGGTCAACCGAGTGAAGAACACACGCAGAGCGCAGACTGCAGAGTCAGGACCCAAGGCGCCTGGTGATGACGTCAGGGGTATGTCCACTACACTGCCTGGTGACTGGAGCGCGAAGGGCTCTGTTACGATTGAACCATTTTTTACGATTAACCAATCATCTGATGTATATTACTTAAAATAACTTTAAAATCATGTTATTAATGAATCATTTGAACTTTCCTCAGTGTTTATAATCCACTTTCTTTAGTGATCCTTTGATCCAAATGTTTGAAGATACTGGAAACGAATTTTCCTAACAGATCTTCAATCACGATCCAAAATATGCCAAAATAATTCATTTTTCATAGACATTCACAGTGAGATTAGCATTAAAAAGTCTATGGTTAACAAACGTTACTCTTTTTTTTTTTTGCTCATTGCAGGAAATTTTTTTCTTATGATGTGTCAGAAAAAAAAAAAACATATTAGACCAAGTTTTACCTGAGCGGTGTAGAATCCCTGAGCTCTATGTTGATGGGAATAGATTGACAATTTCAGACCCAGAACCTTTGTAAAATAAAGATCCCACCTGTAAAATGTTATGTCTAAGTTACTTTCTTTTGCCATTTCTTTCACTGATTCGCTCACAGCTGTGCAAAACCGTGACATTTTAAGGCAGAGAAACGCTCATAAGGTGGAGCAGGATAATTATCAAATCAGTAAATAACAGAAAAACTCTGTTTTATGAATTATTACTTATTTGAGGACAAAAAAAATCAATTGGAATTCCAAAGCTGACCAAAAGAAAGGCCCCTTAAGAACCGAAAACAACTCAAAACAAAGTCTGTGGCACACAGGTTTATTTAACAATATGGTATATAAGTACGAAATGAGCCATTTGAACCACTTTCAACAGTTCAAGACTTCACGAGAACTTCTGTAGACAGAGGGGGAGACAAAGCAATTATTTAAACATTTGCAAGACAAAACACTGGACCCAAGCCAGTATAAAGAACATTCCGGCACCTGTGAACATGAACGAGCTTTAATGCAGGCGTTTCTCACACCTGCCTTTTGTGTTGGGTGTGTGCAATAGTGCCAAAATCTATACAAATGTGTTAATCTCCCATAGACTCTGCAAACTGGAAAGAAATTAAGGCTTTCCCAAAGGCAGTCCTTATTTTTGTAAAATGGCATATTAGAATAAATTAGCCAGGGAAGAGAAACTGAACCGGAGGTGAAACCTAGCAAAAAAAAAACAAAAAAAAAAGTCCCAGACAAATACCTTTACAGTCCTCTCAACACAAATATGATATTAATTTGAAAAGATACAAAATAAAAAAAAGAATAACAAAATGAAATATTTTTGTTTTGAGAAGTTTGTTAAAAAAAGTCAATACCAGAGCATAACAAAAGAAAAACAAAAGAAAATAACACATAGACCAAGGCAAACACTTGCATGGCTGGTCCGAACCAAAAATATATTCTTTGTCCTCTTTTAACAGTAATTATTAATTCACTCTGTGTTGGAAGAAAAGCAGTCCCTTGGTAAAAGGTAAGTTCACAGTCTGTAGGCCTCATACGACGCGCTCGTCTGAATTTCTTTTCGTTTTTTACATCAGCAAGTATAAAAATGTCTCAGCTGAAGACAGAACAAGGCCGTTCTTCTGTCATAAAATGCTACAAACCTTCAACAAATTTTTCCAGCGTGTCTCCCGTTGTGTCGCCCACCATTCCCATGTCATTACTCAACCCCCCTCTGTTTGGTGTGTTCAGCTGTGGGAGCATGGCACTTTGCTCCGGTGTTCCCATGTGTCCCTGCTCCATCGAGCCTGACATCGGGCCCCCGAGGCTCGGGTGAGGGGAGCTGGAGTGAAGGGCGCCGTGCTGAGGTGAGGGCTGAGGCTGAATACGTGGGGAGGGACTGGAATGCGGCGGCTGCTGTGAAGGTGGGCGAGGGGACTGCACTGGGGCCGGGGAGCGTACTTGGTTTCCCAGGGTGTTTGCCATAGTCTGACCAGGTAAGTGAGCGCCACCCTGGGCTTGACCCTGGAGCATGTGGGGCTGTGGACTCATGGAGTTGGCCTGCACAGGAGAACCCATCTGCTGCTTTAACATCTGCTGCTGCTGCTGCTGCTGAAGGATGCGCTGCTGGAGGAGATTCTGAGCTCCATCCATTCCCATGCCAGGTTGTCCCATTTGGGAGGCTGGGGGAAGCTGTCCCATGGGCCCCCCACCTCCTTGCATAGCCATTTGCTGCTGCATACGGAGCTGGGAGTAGCTTGCTGGGCCTGGCTGCTGTTGAGGGAACTGACCGTGACCCTGAGGCATGCCTCCCCCCTGCTGCTGTTGCTGTGCCTGCTGCTGCTGCTGAGCCTGCTGCTGCATCTGCTGCATCCTAAGCAGCTGCTGCCTGCGGTACATTTGGGTATTGCCGTTTTGAGCAGCATTCATCATCTGGCTTTGGGGACCCATGGCTGCCATGCCCTGGGGCCCGGCCTGTTGAGGAGGCTGCTGCTGTGGAGCCATACCTGGCCTCTGCACCTGGTTTGCCATGGCCGCCATCGCCTGCATTCCAGCCTGGGACCCGAGCATAGCTTGAGGGTTCTGCTGCTGCACCTGCTGCTGCACCTGCTGCTGTGTCTGCGGCTGGTTGGCCTGATACTTGGCTGTCCTCTGTTTGATGAAGGCAGCCATCAGTTGGGGGTTGGACTTGAGGATGTTGAGGACCTGCTGCTTTTGCTGAGGGGAGCTGGGAGATTTGAGAGTCCGCAGCAAGTCTTGCAGGGCGCTCGGTGCGATGTTGTTGGGTATCCCTCGTGGCATGTTTTGCTGCTGTGGGGGTCCCTGAGGAGGCATGACCCCCTGCATCTGAAGACCTTGTTGCTGGGGCATCATGGGCCTCTGCATGAGCTGGCCCTGCTGTGGCATGGGAGTTCCCTGAGCCTGTTGAGGAGCCATAGGCCCCTGTTGGGGGACCTGTGGCTGATGGCCCTGGGGATTCTGCATGGGATTCTGCATTCCTGGACCCCACTGGCCCTGCTGCATAGCCTGCATCACCTGTGGACCCCGGGGCCCCTGCATCATCTGCATCTGACCCTGCATAGGCCCCATCATCCGTGGGTGGTTCATGGGCATCCCGTTCATTGCGTAATTCTGCTGCTGTTGCTGCTGTTGCTGCTTCGCGTCAGCCGCCATTTTAATCTGCCGGGCCACCTTCAGTGCTGCCAGCAGTGGCTGCTGCTGCTGCTGCTGCGGCTGAGACTGAGGCTGCTGTTGGTGTGGCATGTTAGGCAGAGGGGACTGCTGCTGATGGAGGGGGGATGACTGAGGCCCTGGTTTGCCCTGGGGCACAGGCGTTGTGGGCTGGCTGATGCGGCCGTTGTTGGGGAAGCTTTGGGGAATATTGACAGGGTTGTTGGGCGGCTGTTGCTGGGACTGGTTGGGCAGAGGCTGAGGGGTCTGGGGTGTGATAGGCTGCTGCACAGAGTTTGGGGTGTCAGGGGCAGCTGAGGTAGGTGGGGATGGCATGGGCATACCCCTTCCAGCCATGGTGGCCATTCTGCGGCGCATCATTTGGGCCTGCTGTAACCTGTGCTGCAGCTGCTGCTGGCGGAGTTTGTGCTTGATGTTGAGACAGAACGGAACAGGACACTTGTTCTCCTGACAGTGCTTGGCGTGGTAACAACACAAAGCAATGAGCTGCTTGCACACAGGGCAGCCACCGTTGGTCTTGCGCTTGCAGCCCTTGGTGTGTTGAACCACCCTCTTCATCTTCTGGCAGGAAGGCAGGGAGCAGTTGGCGTTTCGGCATTGGCAGGCGTGGACCAGGGACTGGATGCAGCGCTGGATGCTGAGGCGTCGGCTTTCCTGAGGGCTCTTGGAGGCCTCTCCACTCTGACCGTTGCTGTCATCGTCCAGACCCAGGCCCCACTTCACCATCTGGTGCTCGTGGCCCTTGGTGTTGTGACAGTTGATGCAGAGGTCGTAGTCCTGATGGAAAAAGAGAGGATGACACGATTAGGTCAATACCGCAGTAAAAACTCACACACGGAAAGATTTCAAGACCCCGGTTCTTTACCTCACAGACGGTGCAGTGCCAGCGGGTCTCTACGTGGTGCTTGCATTCATTGCAGGTGTACACAAAGCGGTCCTGGCCCTGGTTGTGCAGCTCTACCAGCATGCACATCGAGCTCCATTTGCACCTCCTCAGCGAGCTGAACTCCCAGTGCTTGTCCCTGGCCAGAGTCAGGAAGGCGTCGCGGCCATCCATCAGGTCGCAGGTCAACAACGGGTCGGGGTCCATGATGGGTGGCAGGGTGTTAATGACGGGTCCAGCGTGGAGGTGGATGACAAAAAACACCTGGGAGGAAAAAGAAAAGGAGATGTTAGATATAAAGATCCAAAGTGTGCTCTGTCCATTCCTTACGGAGCTTCATGCTGTTACAGTCTCACCTCCTTGTGCCTCTCTAACGTGGCGTAGAGCTTCTGGGACAGATCATTGGCTACATTCGGCATCCCCGGCTTCTTCTTGTTGGCTCGGCTGACGCTGCTCTTGTTTTTGTTGGTTTTCTTGTTGTTTTTCTTTTTGGCATTCTTGCTGTCAGCCTGAGAACCCTTGAAAAAAAAAAAAAAGATGAACAAATTTTGAAAGCAGCAGAGATTGCACAAAAGGGGAAGCTGAGGTAACGGAGTTGAGCTGAGCGGTAAGAAAACTTCTGGAGGTGGAAACAGGACGAAATGTTTGGCATCTCTTTTTAAAAGTGATGTTTCAAAACGCTCAGTCGCATACCTCCGTCGTATCAGAGGAGGCCGTGTTCTCCTCCTTCTTCCTCTCCTCCTCCTCCTGCTCCAGCTCCTTGATGCTCTCCTCCAGAACATTCGGCCAAAAGTCGCCCTCAAAGTACGGGAGCTCGTTGGCACTCGTCAGCCTGTCTTCCGTTGCCTGCTTGAAAATGTCCTGAACACAGACACAAAGTTTCCATCAGGCGATAAAGTTGAGCGCAAAATGCCCACAAGATTCATCCCCAGACCATCATTTCTCTTATTTCAGACACAAAGTGTCAGAATGTGGCCACAACCTTGTAGTCGTGTATGATCCTCTCGGCGAAAGCTTTGTCCAGCATCTTTCTGTACCACTCCTGGAGCCGCTTGGGCTTCGGGATCTTCTGGTCTGCAGGGTGGCAGTGGAAGATGTAGTCGTCTCCTTCGCTGGGCGGGCAGGCCCAGATGTGACCCGTCACGTACCTGAGGGCGAAGAGACCAAAGTCAGCACGGAGCAGGAAGCAGCTGTGACCTTTTGAAAATGAGATTTGATCTAAAAGTTTCAAACTCACCCCAGTTTCTTCACATATTCCAGGTAGCCTATTAGGATCTCATGGTACACTGCAGTCCTTAGCATGCGTGGTTTAAAGAAGTGAATACTGTCGAGGTATGATATGTAAACCCGTCTGCAAAGTAAATAAAGAGAAGAGTTAAAAACACCAGAAACCTCAAAAACAGGACCGCAGGACTCTGCTGGTTTTCTGTTTTAAAGCTGCAGGTGTTACCTGGTGTTTGGAAAGGGGCACTCCGAGCCGTACTCCTGGACGTGCATACCGAAGAAACAAACGTCCGTCCCATCTACTTCCTCGAATGCAAAAAGTGCTTTGGTTCTGTAAGGGAAGCCGTCCACCATCTCACCAGAGTCCACAAACCTGTTCAGAGAGATCCGACGGGTCAGTTCAGAGAGCGTTTCAAAGGTGCTCCTGAAAGTGTTTCCATGATGAGGTGAGTTCTGCAGGTTTGATTCATGACGTTTACTCTCGTTTTTTAAACAGATTACAAAGCTTTTTTTTTTTTTTGGCTATTTTAAGCGGCAGACAGCGAGTAGAGAAGACATCTGGAATAATGAAGCTGATTTTAAAACACTTGAATTGATTTTTAGTGATCATCAGGCTGAGACGTCCTGGCAGGCTCTGGGTTTAAGATGCTGATCAAATGATGGTTATGTCACTGGTTCTGGTCCAGCTGAGCACTTCAGCTGCATTTGATCACTTGATGGGATTTTCAAGACTCTGAATGAACACGGAGAATAAAATAATAAGTATGTCTTCATTAAGAGCGACTAAATGAGCTGAAACCTCCTCCAGAGACGGTCAGGACCTCACTAGAGCGTGACACGGGAGCGGATTTTCACTCCTGTCCCGTTCCGGTTTGAATAAAACCAAACATGTTGAAATCATGTTGCATTTTTTATTCCAAGTAAAGTGCAGCAGCGCATATAAAAGGCACTGACTTTAAGTCTCACATACCTGACATTCGGTAAGCAAAGTGCATAATGTGAGCATGTTAAAAACCTTTGCACTACTTCCGACTTCCCAACAAGATCTCTGAGCCTCACCGACGCCTCCTTGTTTTTTTAACTTTGTACTGCAGCTCTCTTTTTGACGTTTCTTCTTCTCCCTCCATGTTGATTTGTTTCGGGTAGCCGCTCCGTGTATTTTCACTTCCTGTGGTGACAGGAAGTGAAACCACTTGTAGTTCTTTTGTGTTGCTAGCGCGATCCGGAGTGTGGGCTCTCACTGAGATATGACTACAAAAATGGACGCATCTGTTCATCTGGTTGTTTAACACGACTGAAAATGATCACCAATAAATGTTGGTTTTTTTTCCCGTCCCGTCCCAATCACGGGATTGATAAAAAAAAAATGATTCCATCCCGCGGGAATTCCCGAAAAATGTCATCCTCTAGACCTCACCTGGACTTCATGCCGGGCTTTATCTCCACAGTTTTGTCGGAGCTGGCCACCACTCGCACAAACACCTCGCCGGCCTCCGGGTGGTTCTGCCTTTTCAAGTACTTGTTGACTCTGTCCTCGATATACGTCCCCAGCCTCGTAGACTGTAGCCCTGTGTAAGGAATAAAAACACACTCGATGAGGATTTCAGTTCAAAACAGACTTTTGAAACTTTTCGTGAAGATTTCCTAAACGCTTCCTGTTTCACCTCTCTGGAGGACTTACGTTTGGCTGAGAACTTGTTCTCCTTCCTCGTTTTGCCGGACTTCTTCAGACAGTTGTCACATATAAAGCTAGAAGAGGAAAAATAACACTTTAGTAACTCGAGTTAAACGGTTGAATAAACAAAGTTAGAGTCAATAAAGCGCTGCATGCATGATTTACCCTGATGGCCAGATGACATCATAGTGCAGCACACAGATCTGATGCATCTTCCGTCCACAGTCTTTACATTCAACAAACCTGCAGAGAGAAAGAAGCGTTTTTTAAACTGTCTGTAGGGCAGAGAGTAACGCTGCATCGTGTGGACGTGAGACATGAGAGTGAGGTGGAGTACTCACGGCTCCGAGTCCAACGTGTCGTTCTTCTTCTTTTCAAATTGCTCCTTTGAGATCATGCTGCACGAGACGGGGAGACAGAAGAGCAGAGAGGATGACCTCACAGACCCCTTAATGTTCATGAACAGGTACGTCTTACACTCTGCCTGAAACCAACCTTCTCATCAACGACAGGAAGTGAAACTGGGGTTTAGATTTTCAGCAGTAAGTTTTACCAATGAGGGATAAAGAAACTCAGCTGGCAGCTACAGACACACCGGTGCTCCAGAGAAAACTGTGACCCTGTTAAACTGACATGTTCCGCTGAGGGTCCCCAGTTAGCACGGTGGCTCTTAACTCCAAAACACCTGGACACATTTCTATGCTGCTAAAAGTTTTAATTCGGAGATTAAAGAAGTATAACGTGCTGCCTCCGTCAGGTGGAGGCTCAGCCACAGTCAGGGTAACTTACGTCTGAGGCTGCGCCGGGTCGTCCCCCAGAGTCACACTGTTGCCTTGGATCTCGTTGAAGCACTTTTCACAGAAGTGATACCTGTGGGCAGATTTCATGAAATGATAAAACCTGCTCTACACGCCTCCGTTAGCTTCTTGTGATTATGTGCGATAACTGAAGAGTGTTGCATTTGAATCAAACTGAAACGCAGTACTGGAGTCTGCACAGCAGGGGGCGCTTCAGTGCCAGCGCTCAGCACAGGCTGAATATCAAAATGGACATTCAAGGTTTGGCAAGAAACGGAGCCAATCAGTGACCTCTGCTGAGCTCAGAGGGAACCAGCTTCCCCCTCAGGTGTGTCGGCGTGAACGTTTACCTGTTCTGGTAGCTGTAGTAGGTGCCGTCCCTGGAGATGGTGCACAGCTGTTTGCCGTAGCAGCACAGCGTCTGAGGTGAAAACTCGTACTGTGGAGAAACACAGCAGAGCGTTATCGTTTGAGTGAGACGAACTGTAAACCGAGGTCTGAGCCGAGGCCCACGCCATCATCATCTCACCTTGCGGCCGCAGCAGTAACCCAGGCCCTGCATCACGGGATCGATCTCCGCTTCGAACACCTCCGCCAGCTTGGTGCAGTACTTGTACACGCGAGAAGTTTTGCGGTTGTACAACCAGGCGTTGTTGAACATGAGCCACACGTCGTCCACGTACTGCCACGGCTCCTGGTACTGCCCCGTGTCCAGCTTACGCTTGATGGTGGACAAGTCGATGGGATTCTTCACGATGTCGAAGTAGTCCTGTAGAGTCAGACGGAGGCAGGATCAGAAAAAAAACCACTTCTCACAGTTTTATCATGAGTTTAAGTCCAGAGATGATTTTTACTCACAGGAATCCCTAAAAGCATGGGGTCCACAGGCTGTCTGAAGGGCAGAGACTCTGGACCCTGTTTGTAGAGGGCCTCCAGTGACGGCATCAGTGCTTGTCTCAGCTCTTCAGGCTTAAAAACTGAAGACAAAAGAATTCACAGATGAGTCCACGGAGACACGCGTCTGGTTCAAAGCCCAGTTTGATTTCTCCCTGCATGTAAATTTGATCCCTTCTTACTTTTTTTGCGACTCTGAGCGGCGGAGGAGGCCGATGTGCCGTTGGCCCCGCCTTCCTCCTCTTCTTTGGGTTCGGACTTCATCTCCGGCTTCTTCTCCTCAGTCTCCATTGGTTCTTGCTTTGGCTCTGCTGCATCTGGCTCCTCCTTCTTCACCACAGGAGGTTTGGTTTCATCG
>CM061163.1:21370295-21395176 GCA_030710495.1 Labroides dimidiatus
GTCTTTCAATGAGAGTTCAGAATCAAAGGAAGGACTCGAGCCTCCATTAAAAAATGGGAAGGGTGCAGAAAAGGCAAAAATTGGTGCTGAAATATTGATCAGAATGCAGGAGGAAAAATATTCTGGGGTTAAAAATGTTGTTTGAAGGTTTAAAATAATAATATGTGTCACTGAGAGCTGTGAGAGAGCAGCCCTTTGTCGCTTTAACTAAATTAAATTTGGCCCTCTGGACAAAAAAATTCTAACTAAAATAAATCTATCAGTAGATATCTGAAATTTTTTTTTTTTTGATGTGGTGTTGGATGTTTCTTTCTAGAAACAAAGACACGTCCTCTCTCGGAGGCCTTCTTGAAAATCGCTGCACTCCTCCCTGCTGTGTTGATCGCTGACAGAGAGCATGCTGCCTCTGTGGGGGATTTAAATCCGTCACATGCCCTTTCGACCAATCAGAGAGCAGCCTGTCCCCGGAGCCTGCCCCCCACTAATAGCAGAGACACGGAGCCCCTCCCCTGGGTGTCATATTACAGGCCCAGCCTCTCTACAGGAATCCTCTGGCTGTGAGAGCTCTGGAGTCAGCGAGCCAGCACAGAGCTGTGGCGGGGACGAGCCACCTGCAGGTGGCGCCACCTCATCCAACAAGCACTGACTCCAGGCTGCTTCAGAGCATCAGCTGCCTGATGCACAGCTCAGGAGGGAAAAATCAGACGCTGAATCATTTCGTTTTCACTCTGCTAGTTCAGTTTCTACATGGTTTACTCAGCATTTAAAGAGACGGAGGGACTGATGGACTCACGCTGCTGATTCCTCTTATCACTCGCGTTCTTCAAAGGCAGGCAGACGGGACAGTCGTGCCGTGTACAGTTCTTCCAGTGGGAGATGATCTGTCTGGATGATGCACAGTGAGCCACTGCGGGGAAATCAAACAGAAAAGCAACATTTCTGGTCAGAAATCGATCAGTTTCATGGATTCAGAATAAAAAAATAAAGGTTGAGTGTAAAATATAGTGAAACAGAAACGCCTCAAACAAAAGCTTTTACTGCGACAGCACAACGAGCAAATGGCCCTGCAGTAAGAGCAGTTCAACATGTCGTAAACCCATAAAGGAATCTACTCCACGCATATAAACACACCGTGGATATCACAGTTCAAAGTTTATCGACCCGGAGTGACCTCTTACTGCCAACAGCTGTCAGAGGAAGCTGAAGAGTGAGGTTTAGAAAGACGGTCACTGTTATTCACAGGAGCACGCAGTGGAGGAGTGGATCCATCAGAGAAAGACACACGAGTCAAAGTTTACATCGTACAAAGAAAACGTCATTAAACCCTAAAAATCTGCATCCTGTCTGATTAAAGGTGTGCTTTTTTTCACTCACCTTGGCAGGACTTGCCCGCCTGGCAGTGGGTCATGTGGTTGAGGACGTTCTTCATGGTGCGACAGTGAGGCAGCGAGCAGGCCCTCACCTCACCGTTGGCCTGCTCCCGCCGCTGGCACTTGTGTGCATGGAGCAACAGGACCAGCTGCTGCTGAATAAGTTTGCGCTTCTCGGGGTCGGCGGTTGGGCCCGCGGACACGCCGACAGCCCCGGGGACCATGCCCACCGAGGCTACCTGCTGCTGCATCTGAGACTGAAAATAAAGGGAACATACAGAGAGAGGTCAAAGAGTGAGCATGTCACAGACTTCAATGAGCAGAAGGGAGAGACATCAGCTCTGCACCTGAGACTGTGATTGAATGACTAACTACATAAACAAACTACCTTTTACTGCTCCTCTTACCAAACACTCTGACTTCAAACACATCAGAGCTCAAACTACAGAAGGAAAACACAGTGAATGTTTAGAGTTAGTCCAAAAAATCAGTATGTATCGCTGCATGGTGCAGAGACTTTAAGACTCCAAACAGAAACAAAGGAATTTAAAGAAGCAGATGCGTCACCGCACTGCAAAAACTCAAGTCTGAGCAATAATATTTGTCTAATTTTTTATTAAAAATTGTCTCATTCAACTGACAAGTCCAGAAACGTTTCTTATTTTAAGATATTAAAAAAAATGTTAAAAAAGAAATGTTTCTCTGAACCCACTGGCAGATTTTTTTACAGTGCAGATCTCATTTTTGTTTTTAAATAACTTGAAATAAGAGAAAGAAAAAATGAGCCACGAGAAAACTTTTAAATTGCTATTTTTTTTTAAAAATCAAAGGACTGACATTTCCTGTTTCGTGTGAACCATTTCCTGTACATGAGCAAATTTGCATTTAACTGAACTCTATTTACTTTGTTCCCTGGAAAAAAAAAAATCTCCCTCCTCAACAGTTTGTGTCAATACAGGACAACACCACAGACAGCGTGCGTACACTGTGTGCACTTCTTAGGAAAACTCAACATGACGCTGTCTGTCGAGCCCCAGAGTTGAAGGAAATCTCCTTCAGAGCCTCGACCTGCTCTGTCCAAAGTGTTGAGCTCGAGCTTCAGCAGAAACCCTGAAAAACTTTATTTACGTGAGGACGCCAAAGGAAAAAAAAAATCAACAAAGACCAGAACTGATTCTTCATCTACACAGAGCTGCAGGCTGAGATCTGTTAAAGCTGCGTGTGTTCAGTGTTTATTTGCTTTTGGAAAGTATTGAGTGTTAAACATCAGGACAAAGCCTCAACATGACGGCATTAACTCTTTCCCTGCCAAAGAAGAGATTCAGTCATTTAAAGGCGCTCTGAGGACTGTCCGATTGGCTCGACTGCAGTGACGCCTTAAAACAGATTCTGTACTTTTTTCAGAGAAAAAGACGAAAGCAGAGTTTACACACACTGGCCGACGGGCTGTTTTTGTCCGGACCAAGGACGGCAAACATCCGATCACTTTGTCTAATCAGATTATCCTGTGTGTTCAGAGTGAATTTGTTGATAATCAGCTGTTTAATGAAAGAAAATATTAAACTTATTCAATATTTACAACCAAAAATCTTCATGTTTGGCGAAAGCTGACGACTCCCAAGTCATGACTTTATGAGTTGTGACATAGAATGGAATTAAGCCAATCAGGAGGCGAGCTGACTGAGGAACAAGGAAGCAGATGTAAACAAAATCAAACATGGCTGACCTGACACACCGTTTCAAGGATTTTTTCTGATCTGAAGTCAGTTTGTAGTTAAGAGAACAGAAGGTGAGCAGACTGTTTAGCGTCCGGTGCTCTGAGACGTGTTCCTGGTTATGTCCTACCTAGGGCTGCAACTAACGATTATTTTCATAATCGATTAATCTATTGATTACTCTCTTGATTAATCGACTAATCGTTTGGTCCATAAAATGTCCAAAAATGTTGAAAAATGTCAATGTTTCCTGGAGTCCAAGATGACATCATCAAATGTCTTGTTTGCAAACCAAAGATAATCAGGACTGTCATAGAGAAGCAAAGAAACCAGAAAATATTCACATTCATGAAGCTGAAATTGGAGAACTTGGACGTCTTTTTCTTGAACAATTACTTAAACCGATTAATCGATTATCAAAATAGTTGTCGATTAATTTAGTAATCGATTAATAATCGATTATTCGATTAATTGTTGCAGCTCTAGTCCTACCAGAGCTCATCTACCGGCCACGACCTCACCAATCAGAGCTAACGTAACCTCACTCTTCATTTTATTGACGGACTCTCAGTTTGATCAGATCACTGCAGCATGTGGGCTGGAAATCCTTCAGTGTTTGTGGAAATGTACTCTGTGTGCATTGAACACAGTGGATAAAAACTCAAGCTGGAGACATTATTTGTAAAACAGCTGTCCTAAAAAAGTAGAGACTGGGCTTGAGTGAACTCACCGTGTTTGGCACACTTCCAGCTCCCTTCAGCTCAGCGGGGAATTGGGGCAGATTGTTGGGAAGGGCGGTTTTGTTCTGGAGTTGTTGAGTGTTGACCCCTGCTGCCCCCATCTGCTGAACCCCAGCCTGACCATACTGCTGGTTAAATGGAGCTCCTGACATCCCCATCTATAGCAGACAATGAAGACAGAGGGGGGTAAGATAACTGGGACATTATGAAAGGTGCCGGCACAAAAGAGAAACTTTAACCTCTGGTTGGAGCATTTTTATCCGAGTGCATCAAAGAAGATCTCTGACATCAGTGAAGGCTTCTGCAATTAAAACAAGTCTGTCAACTCTGCTTCGATGCTTTCGTCAAAGTTTACATGCAGAGAACAAATCAGGTGCTCCCTGTCAAAAAAAACTCAACTAAACTGTGTTTGGTAGATTATTTCTTCAATGCTTCAATCTGCCAAATCTGCCAATGCCAAACAGCTTATTCCACCACCGACTCGTGTTTGGTGGAGTTGATGATTGCAACGTTTGTTTCACCAACGTCCCTTAAAACTCAAACTGTAGCTGAAGGTAAAGCAGGAGATTAAGCTAGCTTAGCTTCCCTGTGTTTGACACGGCCCTCTGCGTGTCTTCCTCGCCTTTCACCACGGTGGCAGAAGCAGCAGTCGGCTCTGCTCCACAGAGGTTTCCCTCTGCCAGCGGTGCTCAGGCAGACAGAGCAAGCCCAGCCCAGCAGAGAGAGAGCAGCTTGCTCAACAGCTGAGCAGAGCACTGCGCTGCTGCTGCTGCTGCTGCTGCCTGCCTGCCTGCCCCCTCCCCCCCTGCAAAGAAACACTCGGATGCTTCCCTTCCGCCTCCCTCCCATTCACACATCACCCTCCTCTTACTTCAACTGCATTTAAAGCAGAGGAGAGTCACCGGGCTGGGAGACGGTGGAGCAGCACAGAAAGTCTTCTTAACATATCGTCTTCTCTACCTCGACTCCCCCAACCTGACAGCAACACACAAGCTCGCTTTTCTAAACATGATTTACAGCTCAATTATCAAAGGGCAGAGGCCCCAGAGCCAGAGAGAGAGAGAGAGACAGAGAGAGAGAGAGAGAGAGAGGTAGATGGAGGAAAAAGGAAATACTGGAGTCCAGGAGTAAGGGATTCAAGACAGTGCTTGAGACCGATACAAGACAATGAAGCAGGTCGACTGACGGCCCGTTTCTAATGCTGATATCATGAAGTGGTTTCTGTTGCATTTCTTATAATGCATAAATAAACAACATCTATTATTCATGCACATTACAATCTAATATTCATGGTTATCTTAGGATTAGGATTCTAAACTGATTCATGAAACTCAAACGTACTTTGAGTTTTGCTGTTGATCCAAAGCATGAATGATGTTTTAATTTTATCAGAAGCAAAAACTAAACGTCATCATTCCGAGTCATAAAAAACGTACTGAACACCAGACAAAAACTGTTTAAGATTTGAAGCCGTACGTAAGAAAAAACAAATAAACCGAGAATGTGTTGTGGTAGTTTGGAGAGAGAGAGAGAGAGAGAGAGAGAGAGAGAGAGAGAGAGAGAGAGGAGAGAGAGAGAGAGAGAGAGAGAGAGAGGGTGTCGGGATCGTGAGAAAAGACGACAGAGATCATGGAGAGGACCAAAGGATGGAGCTTCAGAAAAGTGGCGATCTAACAAAGTTGTTTCTTTGTTTTTTGCTAGAAAAAAACAGTAAGACAGATGAAAGAAGAGAGTCTACTTTCTTTAGATAGTTCCAGAGTTTTCATAGTCATAAAAAGCAATACTCTGTGGATCTTGAGAGATCGGTCAAAACACTCTGAAAACGGCCAGCAGGGAACGAGTTAACAATGCTCTACAGCAGCCAAACTGCCTGCAGTGTCTGCAGACAGTTTCTAAGCTGTTTTTTTTCCTGACTTTATCAAGAGAGGACAGGACAGTAGATAGAGCAGGAAACAAGGTGGAAGTGGACAGCGACACAAGGGAAAAGCCGCCGAGCTGGAGGGCCAACCTCATGGGGCACGACCAGACTGATAGACCAGGGGTTTCCAAACACTTCAGCCCACAACCCCCTGATGAAGGAATTCACTAACAAGTCAACCCAAACCAGACGAAGTCAAACAAGAAGAGAGAGAGACCACCCATGTGCACATATAACCGTTTCCTGAATTATGCACGAAGCCTCAGCTACCTGTAGGACTCACCTGACAGGAGATCTTTTTAATACAGTGACAAAAAAATAATAGAGCAGGTATGGCGCAGCCACACTGGCCATCCATACTGTGTCCAATCACTTTGAGCAATGGCAGGGGTGTTAGAAAGCTGTCGGACCAAAACAAGTTAACATGAGCCAAAAGGAGGTGAAGTCGCAGCCATGTTCTCTGTGCCTCATTGTGGAGACTCTGAGGGGATCGTGCATCTCGTAATGAGACACTTCATGTTGATGTAGGTGGGCCTGGTTCATGCTGAAGTCCTGTGACTGCGGGCCGTACAGGCCAGCAGGGGAACAATCGTTCTTGAGTACGGCACAGTTTGGATGTCCAGAGTGACTGCGCCCTGAGTAAGGGAGCAGGAGTTTACCTTCCATGGTCAAACGGTGTATTACTTCAGCCCCAGCTCTTACCACACGCTAATCATGATTTGTTAGAATAAAAGCAAACAGGGTCAAAGCTTATGACGTGTTCACGTCTTCACCTGTGCTGAAAAACTAGCTGGTACCACAGGTGACCAGTTTCATGGATTTGACTCACCTTATTCATGTTCCCAGCTTGCTGAGCGTTCAGCACGTTGTGTGCACCCAGCTGTGGCCCTCCTTGTGTGAGAGTCTCTGCCAGCACACTGCCTCCAACACCAGGTCCAGCCCCCTGCATGCCTTGACCCTGGTACTGCATGCCAGGTCCAGGTCTACCTCGTCCTGCCGGTCCCAAAGCCCCATTCATGACTTGTCCAGTCTGGCCCATGACCCCATGCCCCTGCCCACTGTTCAACATGGCCTGGTTGAAGCCTAAGCTCCCATTTCCTTGTCCTGCCACTCCTTTCTGGACCTGTGGAGACTGGTGATTGGTGGCTCCTGGCCCCAGTGGGCTTTTTCCAAGCACAGCACCGAGTTGGCTTCCCACCATGCCCCCCTGTTGGGAGTTGGCAGAATTGAGACCACCTCCCAAGATGGAGGAGCTTCCTGGTCGCAGAAGTTCAGACAGCTGTTTGTGTTTTGCAGCTGCGTCGGGAACGATGGAGTCGAGACCGGTTCCACCTCCACCTGGACCGCCGTTAGACGACATCCCCATTCCCAAGTCTCCATTGGGAATGAGCTCATCTGGGAGATCATTTTCCAGGTCAAACAGGGAAACAAGATCTGAGAAAGAAAGAGAGTAGAATGAATGAATCATGCATCACTGGTTCGTCTCCTTTAACCGTTAAACACAGAACAGATGAACAACAATCAAAGAAACGACTGGAGAATCACAGAGGAGTGAGGAGAGGATTAAGGTTCATGTTCTTTGTTGGGATTTTAACAGGACTCATCAAGTCCTAAAACTATCCCTAACAGGTAAAGAGATCAGGGCTTACTTTGGAAACAGAAAATGAATGGAGCGTTTACACAGAGTGGTCAGAGTCCAAAGTGCATTTCAATGACAAAGGTCTTCACGTAGAGGTGTAGGTGTGCTTGTGTGTGATCAAAACAGCCACACCCCTACGCACGCTTAACTCAGCGCGCCAAGATATCTGGATTAGAGAGGTCAGAGGAAAATTCAACCTTTATCGTTGACATACGGTGGGTCTCATTGAGAGCTTATTGGATATCTATTCTGTTCCTGAGTCCTATTCTCACCTGAAGAGGACAGCGCTGATGCCACTCGTCAAAACTCACTTCAAGATTTTCAGCAGCCACATGAAACTCTTCAATTAGCATCAGATCGTTTCTGCCTCTCCAAACCAAGAGATGTGATGGAGACCGAGAGACCTTCCCATGACGGAGAAGCGGCAGAGTTTCTGATATCATGGTAATGCTGAGGACTCTCGCAGAGGTAAACTGTATTTCTGTGGGAAACACTTCAAGCTACTGTGACTCAAAATTCGACGGAGCCAATACTTCAGTTGAAGGCTGAAGACCTCCCCCTGCAACACCATGACAAGACCACTACCAAGTAGAGGTGGGCGGTAAACCCATGTCATAACCGTCACCGGTATAGTATGTTGCTACGAAACAGATTTTATAATACCGTAATTACTGATGTAAAGTGTTGTGACACATAATTTGAGCAAAGTGCTTGCAGGTGGGAGATTTACTTCTTCCAACGTATCGAGGGATCACATTTTGCTTTGCTACAGCCAGTCTTACAAGTAAACGTGCCTACACCTTTAAGACCAGCCGAGTTAGTGACATCACAATCGTAGTAGAAATTAGTACACATTTTCCACCTGCTGGGATGTGAACACCTACAACACAGAACAAAGTGAGCTAGAATTAAGTTTCCATAAGAAAACACTGTTTCAGGTTTGGTTTGGGTCTCAATCAAAAAATGTTCATTCTTGTACAGATATACTGACACCTTCACTTTGATTCCGGTTCCTCAACGATAATTTTATAATATCAATTCTAAAAAAAGAGAAATCACAATAAATTCAGCTTGCATATATGCAGTTTTGTTTTTCGTTCTTTCTACCACACGTGAGGAATAGAATGATTTCCGTGTAGGTTGATTTCAGAATGCTCTGCCTCAGTGTAGACACGGCTTCCTTAGGCTGATACATTCAGACTAAACTCAACGCCAAACAAAGAAGAGGCTCGTCTGTCAAACCTCTAATACGACACTTTATAAGAGGAGCTGTGATGACTTCCAGATGTGCAAATTAGTGGCACGCTACACCAGTAAAGCTGGGTCTGCAGTCATTTGCTGCACAGTGTTTATGAAAACCACATCCAATCAGAGACGAAGAAAAAGTGCAAGAGCAATGTTTTCATTCAGAGAGACGCTGAGATATGAATGAATGAATGAATGAATGAATGGATGGATGAATGAATGAGGGGGAGATTGGTTTGTTTGACCGGATCGAGCCCCTAGGCAACCAGCTCTATGCCTCTTTTTCTAACCGGCGCTCTCATATTTTGTACTAGAATTTTTGTTGTCACGAAACAAATCTCGACACTAAGGTTAAATTATGATTAAATCAAACAAGGTTGTTTGCACTTTCTTACAAAACGGTCTTTTTGTTTACAGTTCTGGACTCTAGTGTTCCCTCTGATGCTCTTTGTTTGCTTTTGTTTTTTGTTTTTGTTTCACTGTTTGTTTGTTTTTGTTTTGCTACATTAGCAGTCAACAGGATATCAAAGTTTACAACTGAATATTAATTTCTGAATTCTGAAGCATTTTTTTTTTTGACCAAACTGCTGGTCAACATTCAAACACTTTATAGCTTAAATAGACATCAGCTTCAGTAATTCCATATGTACTTATTTTTATGCCTTTTACCAAAACATTAGCAGTTCTATCCCACAGCAGGGCGTTATTTTAACGCTGGTATCAGATTGGTATCAGGACCAGTAAAGCTGGATCAGTGGATCCTTACATTAACAAGCAGATCCAGAGTCTGGATTACACAAGGCGAGGCAATACAGCAGTCAAAATGATCAATAAGTAATCATCACAATCTATTTGACAATGCCTCCAGTTATCACACAGAAGCACATAAACAAGTAATTAATGAGTTCAACTTGAAAATCTAATGTAATATGACAGGCTCAGCTGTTAATAGATCAATCAATCAATCTTTATTTATATAGCGCCAATTCATAACAAACGTTATCTCAAGACGCTTTCCAAGCGTTAACAGGTCTAGACCTGTAAATGATAATAAATCTTATTATCATTTAAAGAGAACTAATATCAATACAAATACTGTTAAACCTATAAAGTTAGAGCCTTTTGAAATCACATAAACAGGCCAATCCAAAAACAGACAGAAATGATATTAGATTAATCTTATGTGTTGAAAATTAAAGGGCTGTGTTTGAATGGTTTTATGTCAAATTTAATCCCTATTTTTGTTTGTATATTTACAAAAAATGGATGAATTATGCCACTGTACGTGTTTTTGTTTAGTAGATGTGAAGTTGTATTAAAGGCTCATACTGTGATTGGCTGTATTATGTATCAGTGACAAGTTCATTTCCCAAAGTTTCTAACTGTGATTGGTGCAGATCGGTTCTCCGACCCTGAATCACGGCTGTTTAAAAGCCAAACCCAAGTCTTTACATGCTTTTGCATCATTTTCACACCCGTCTGACGAAGCTGAACGTTGCTCACACCAGAGTTGGTCATCCTACACATGAAGCAGACGGAGGGGGAGGAAAGCCTGTATGGTGAGCTCTGGGATCGGGAAGCTGCTGCCTGCGTCTTCCCTCGGGTGATGACGCCCACTCAGCCGCATGAATGAAAACAAGCCTGACACAAGCCTGTGGCCTCAGCCGCCAAGACACCGCCACACGAGCACCTCACAAAACCACCACATGTTAACGTAAACACTGGAGACGGATGATGGGAGGGTCGCACAACAGGTGAGTGGACATTGATGGATTTATGTAAATAAAAGCTCCTCACTTAGTAAAAATCTCATCTAGACCCTGATTTCATTCATTGAGCACAGGACGAGTAGATTCAGGAGGGGAAGAGGGCTGTGAGCTACAGGTCCCTCACTGACCGCCTCGGGTTTTTTTTCAGGAACAGAAAAAAAAGATGATGATTATCCTCCCATCTTCAGCCTGGCACTTCAAATCTCCTCAGAGCGCTAAAACCTCCAGCAGCAAACTGGACTTCAAAGAGAGCAGGTCTACAAGAGGACTCTGTGCAGTCTTACTAAATAGACACGTTTGTGTGTGTGTGTGTGTGTGTGTGTGTGTGTATTGTGACAGAGAGTGCTCCTGGCAGCAGTGGGGGAGGAGTCCCACTGTCGGGCTTCTTTACTGCCCAGCGAAAGCTCCTGTCACCCCTCTGAGAGGATGAGCCTCCCTGGCTGAGGACCCGCGGACCATCAGCTGGCTGGATAACACAACCAGTCACAGCAGAGGAGACGGGCCGCAGGAACAAACTTCAAATGCCTCGGCCCGCTCGGAGAAGGCAGACAGATGTTATCGATCTCCACGATGATTCAAAACTGAACAACTGCACCATTCTGCTTTCACTCCTGAGACAATGGAAGCAAAGACCAGGCTGCGGTGGAGCGATTCCCAAAACGTAATGACCGAGATAAGACGGCTTCAGCATTTCTCATTTGGAGGAAAATCTGTTTAAGTCACAATGACGTGTTTTCTGGCAAAGAAAAAAAAAAGTAAGATTACGAGACTAAATTAGATCATCTGAATGCTACAAAGAAAGAAATGAACCCGTTTTGTAATCTGATTTTTATTCCTCATCTTGTTAAATAAGCACCAAAAAAAAACACCCACTCAATTAGCACAGACGCATCCTTCTGCTCCACATTAAACTCCAGTTCTGACAGTTTATTAAAACTCTGGATGTCTTCTTCTAAGTCCCCGTCAGAGCATCACGGTGCTTCCTGACAGGGCGGCAGAAGTTTGAAGAAGGTGTTAGCTGAAGTTGTAATGCCAGGTGAAGAGGGAAGTTTGAAAACACATCTTGAAAGGGTTGAAGGATGACCCAGTGAGGTGATCTCCTTATCAGTCACAACACTGGTTGGAGTGCATGTGCTGTCAAGAGGCTGCACCATTCAAGCCAGGAGCAGCATGATGCACAGGCTCAGCTCCATCACGTCAGGATAACACATGTCTGACCTGTCAACTCTTCCTCACAGATGTTCCTCTCCTCCTGGGAAGTGATTTCACTGAAACCGTGAGTGTGCACCTTTTACACTCTTGCAGGTGTAATGAAACAGACTGACAGGGACTTGGTGTTCAGTTTTCTTGGGATATATTAGCACAGCACCATGGAGCTAAAGGTGTGTGCTCATGAAAAAAAAAAAGTCTGCAGGTTATTATAAAGTTCAACCCTTTGGAGGGTCTGGTGAAACCGGTCTGTTCTTACCTGGGCCATCCGAGCCTGAAAGAGGTGAATTCAGTTTGGGTCGCTTTGCAGTGGGGGGTCCGACATCCAGCAGATTGTCAGCCATCCTGCTCGACAATTTTATGAATGGATGATGTTGCAGAAAAACAGCTGCACGGTCCGTCCAACTTGTGGGCTTTGGTCTCGTTTAAATCCGTCACTTTTCTATCCGTACTCGCAAAGCAGCAAATTAACTGTTTTTTTTTTTCCCCTTGACTGGCAGACTGGTGAAATGTTGCCTGGTGTTCGAGGCTTTAAAAAAAGGGCAACAGCGCCACGCTCCGCCACCGAAGATCACCCCATGATAATCCAACACCCAACACCCACATAATTATCCCCAATAATTACGTCCAAAAATTATTTCACGTCGAGAAAATAAATTAAAAATCAATCATAAAATATTACACAAAGCGTAAGCTAATCCCTTTCTCCACAGATCGCCGATTTCATGTACGTACAGAAACATTTTTTTTCTCAGCCGAAACGAGCTGCCATAAAATCTTTCTCCAGCTTAAATAAAAAGAGAAAAATTCAAAAAATATTTTCTATGAGGTGAATATTTTTTCCGATCGCTGTCTCCCGGTAAATACAGGCTCTCGGGACGGAGATACGGCGAGAAGAGGCGCTCTCTAAAAGGGAAATCAAATATACAGTGGGCTCTCGAGACGATAAAAACCCATGTTTCCATCACATGTCGGCATTTAATCCCTTCCGAAGAACTTACACTTCGATTTTCAGCACGAAAAAAGCCGTTTGAGCCTGGACCGGGCAGCTCCGATCGGTTTTTAAAATTAATGCTCCCCCTGAAATCCCGATTCTGAGCCGCGTCAAGATGGCGGCTGTTGATTCCTCCGATACAAAAAAAAAAAGTTTTTTTTTCTTCTCAGCTCGACTGAGGGGGGAGGAGGGGAAGGTGTCGCGCTATGACGCCTTGACGCAAACCTGCGTCATATGGACGTACGTTTAGTTGCCTCTAGGGGAGGAATAACCCAAAAAATACAGATTACCACAGAAACCTGCTTCAAAATCACAAACATGAACCAAACACGAGCGAAAATAACAAAAATAAAAGCAAAAAAAAAAAAGTTAACTTATATTTATATTATATTTGAAAATACAGGGCTGTAAAGTCTTTCAGGTAAATGTTGCTCTGTTACTCTAACAAGGTTCATCGTTTTAGGATAAAATGTTACGATTTTTTTTTCCACTTTACAAATTTTTAACAATCCATCAGTATCAATACTTTTTTCATTAATAAAATAAAGTGAGGTCATGTTACTCGAGTGCTGTTTGTATTTTATTAACCGTGTAGCAAAGTTATCATCACTCTTAATGTTGTGACAACAAGGCATCACAAAGTAGCCTAAGTAATGCTAAATCACATGTTTAAGTTTTTCTTATCACTTGAGCTGAATTACACGGATTTACCAAAACCTGTTGTTATGATGCAAAAAGTTACATAATTGATCAGGACTCAAAATAATTTACTGTCACAGATTCTGAGGAATGAAAAATTATTTTCAGACAGAAAGAAAGATGTCAAACCTTCTTCTTCTCTCTTTTTTTTTTTTTACACATTTGAATATTTTCTCATGTGAAAAATTTCCAAAATATTGTGAACCAAATCAGCTCAGTGGAAAAATATAAATAAATAAAATATAAATTAATCCAGACAACATTTCCCAGCAACTGACTTTTATTCAACTTTAACCTTCACTTGCAGATCTATTAGCGTGCTATGTACAAAACATGTCCCAAAAAGTCACAATTCATTTAAAAATATAGGTGAGCTACGGAAAGACTGCCTACTCTACATTTATGGCCAATTTAATGTAAATAAAAAGAAAGACCTACAGTAAGTGTCTATCGTGACTGAAATCTTACCGTCTTAGTGTGTCTTAGTTTTTGAGATGATAAAATTGGTGTGAACATCCTCACATTCCTGATAGAGTAGAGCCTCCCTTTGACAAAAACACACAACCTCACAATCATTATTATTTTTTTTACAAAAGCTTGCACCTTAATTTTAACACACATGCAGGAAAAAAGAAAAACACTTATGTATTATTCCAACTTTGTTAACATATCCCCGATTTTAAGACCGTTTGACTCCTTAGAACATGCGCTTATATAAATAATAGAAAATGCTTAAATACTATACAATAAAAAAAGCAAACTGTACAAAAAATAGTGGGCGTCGTGTGCAAACGTGTTGAAACAGTGAATCAGTTAATGATTATTCTTCAACAACAAAACCTGCAAATGAAAGAGCAGATATCTCACACAGAGATGGCAATGACACTCTTTGGCATCAGTTTTCCCTTTTCTGCTGGTTGACAAAGTCTCATCTAAATGAGTCAAAACAAACCATTACTTCATGTTGGAGTGGAACTCAAAAGGTTATAGTTGTAGTTAAACTAAAACGGAAAAAAAAACAAGTTGCCATCAAAAATTCTGAGCTCAAAAATATGATTCTTTAAAGGTCAAATGGCTGAAAAACAAAAAACAGAGCCCATATCTGTTAACGTCACATGTAAGAATAATGACACTACCAGCACTTTAATTTGCCCTGTATGAACACAATCAATATTTGAAATGTCCCTTTAATGAAGTTAAAACTAAAATATGAAGAGAATTGAAGGGTTGTGTGCTCACAAGCATAAAGAAGCTGATTTTACCCTTTTTGAACCAACGACATTAAAGTCTTATTATTGCATTAAAATCAACTTATTGCCTCACGACGACGCAGACAACCGAGGGCCGAATGAAAAGCAGTCCAATGTGACATGTAGTTGTACGTTTTAAGAAAAGGCACTGCTAAAAAGTCACAAACCCTTAAACGCTTCAAAGTTAAATGTGATTTTAGCATTAAAGAAAAGATTTCCTTTGCTTCTGAGAAATATTTAACTTCTGAAGACACGAAGGCAACTCAAAAAGGATCAGGAAATCAAGCTGAGGGAAAAAGGCACGAGCTCGTGATCAGGTAAAGAACAAGCAGACCAGCTTTTAACTATAAAAGAGACGTTTTCTCATTTAAACACAGTGTACTCTGATTTATTACTGTACACAGCTGATCCTTTTTATTGGTCATTTTTAGGTGCTGTTTGGGATTTTAGGTGTAATACGACACAGAACAGATTTGGCGGAAACATATTTTTGCCTTTGAGCACACAATCCTTTCAGCTGAGGAAAACAGAGAAGAGAAAAGCAGGAGGGGGTGTACGCTTCAATCGGTTTGACCCACGAGCAGGTTTTTCAAAAACTAAAGTCTGAGCCGTGGAATACATCTGGTGCACCGCCTTCGCATTTACAGTGCAATTACATTAAGTTTCATGCCACTGAAAAGAAGCAGTTAGTGCGTCCAGCTGTCTGTCAAATCATAGGACGTGTGATAGGGCACTTCACATGAACACTTCAAGTTTTGTGTGACGATAAATACAATAAAACACATTTAGTCTGTGACATTCCCCTTTGATTATCCTCCTCTTTGAATCTCTATAAACTAACACACAGTGAAACCCAAACCTAAGCTGCTGATCGCCCTACGTGACCTAAAGTCACAGCTAAAGACTCTCTGCAGGGAACCCCAGATCAGCACCAGGAGCCGGCCTCATCTGGAGGTGCTGCTGCTGCTGCTGTTAGCGTGCTGTTTGTTTGTAACTGAGACCATCATGCCTCAGTGCTGAAGCAATACTAAGATATAAACTGAGGCCAGAGACGAAGCTGCCACATCAGCAAACCGCGTTCCTCAACTGTTTGTCATCTCGCACCGAATCGTTGCACGACCTCAGCAGCACCAAACCCTGCGTTATTTCCACAGACATGTTCAAACACACACTGTACACATGCAAATACACTCACATGTCATGCAGTTTGGCCTCGTATGCCCTTAGATCATTATATTATATTTGGAGTTTCGTTCACTCACGTCCTCCAGAATGTTTAATTTAAGGTCAGCTTGCTGAGAACTTCTTTGATAAAAGGCAAAAGATCATAGCAAAACATACTTTACTAAGTAACATCGTAACAAAAGCGAAGCCGTTTTTTCCAAAAGAGATTGCTTATTTACACTTTCCCTTTGTGTTAATTCCACTTTTACTTAAAAAGGCTTAGTGTACACACTTTCTATTCTAAAGGCACTTAAACGACATATGAAAGAAATGATTTGAGATTAAAGGTGTGTTCATAATCCAGGGAGCAAAAGAAGAATTAAAGTCAGCCCAGCATCCTCCCGTCCCTTCGTTTCTCGCCGTGTGTCCGACCCTCACTTCAACTCACAACACCGACCAAACAAATTCACGACAAAAACAACCTGCCGCCATGTTGAAGCTGAGAGGAAACATGTGGGGCTCTCTGGTTAAAATCGACCCCAGGTTGGACCGAATGTAGGACCATTCAAGTGCTTAAAGGGAACAGGATTCATGATGGAAGTGCCCTTGGTATAAAAATCCCTAAAGTTTCGTGAACTCTCCGACGTAAATGTCATAATCCTCACACTGCTCCTTCTTGGCTTCTTTCAGGGATTTTATTGCAGGATCTTGATGCCTCTCTTGTGGGTCTGAGGAGGAGATAATCAGCTTTGCAGAAGCAGGAGGTCTCTCTCTGTTGAAAGCAGGTATAGACGGCGTGCCGCCGTGAGACGAAGACCGCCTGGCGTTCGAGGTATCTGAGGAGTGTCGTCGTTCGCAGAGAGCCATCTCCTTCACCTGGCTGAGTCCGGTGGCAGGAGAGGAACCAGCGCTTGCACTGGGTACCAACGTGTTGGTGCTACTTGCGTTCACGCTGGTTGCGGGCACCATGCTAGCAATTTCATCAGTTGGGGAGCGCCCGATGCTGCCATCCACCTGGGCCCGGATCTCTGGTGAGACCGAGAGTTGGTACTGAGGCACCGGCCCGCTGTCGCTGCTTTTAGGGTAGAGGAAGGTCTTCATCTGACCTTTGCCTTTGACGTTAACTGTTCCCCGGTAATCAAACTCATAGTCCATGCCGCTGAGCACGCAGTAACTCTCCTCGCTGACCTGGACGCGGCACTCTACACCTGTTGTATCCATGCGACTAGCGATGTTGACCGTGTCGCCCCAAATATCGTAGAGGAGCTTCGTGGTGCCGATCACCCCCGCCGTAAGAGGCCCGTGGTTGAATCCGATACGCAGCTTGAAGCCGAAGCCCAGCATGTTCTTGTTGAAGTCGTCCACCACACGCATCATTTCCAGGGCGAATTCAAAAAGAGCACGAAGGTGAGCGTGAGGATGTGCCGCGTCCGCGCACTGCTGCGCGTTGAGTCCCGCCGCTGCCATGTACGTGGCGCCGATGGTCTTGATCTTTTCGATGTTTGAGAAGGCCGGTTTCCGTAGGAGCTCGTCAAAATCTCCGATCAGCTCGTTGAGCACACGGTAGCACTCCTTTCCTCCCTCGTAGCTTTCCTCGTAGAACTCGCTGAAGTTTACGATGCTGGCGAATATCACACCCACGTTATCGTGGTTCTTGGAGTAGCTCTGGGTGACCTTCAGCTGCTCGGCCACATGGATGGGGATGATGTTGCGCAGCAGCCAGTCGGCCTGGTCCCTCATGTTTTGGATCTTGATGCGATGCTGATCGGCCTCCACGTTGCCATGGTAATGTAGGCGGTAACTGACCTCAAATTCACGGTTAAGGAACCAGACCAAGAGTAGGAGCAGGAAAAAGGCCACACAGGCTTCAGGGGCCAGCAGGTCCTGTGGGCTGACCTGTGGGTCTGAGTCCACCAGGCTGTCAGATATGATGAGGGAGCTGTTGCTGCTGCTGCTGCTGTTATTGCTTTGGTTGTTTGACCTGATGGAGAGAAAGAAACGAAGGCAAAGAGCTTCACAGGAAAGTGGGACGAATCGTTTGTGTTTTCAGGAATTATTTCAGCAGCTTAAAGACGAACAACGAAACAATGACACCGAACTTACCAGAAAAACAGACCTTTAGCGACACTGGAAGAGATGACACAGAAACATCCAGCTTATTCTTTAAATTATCAAAGAAAAACTCGGTGGCATCAAGTTATCGCTTCTATCATGGAACAAAGATGATCATAAATTCACATTTCAATCAAAACATTCTGTTTTTTTCTTTTTAAAGAGTCTTTGAGGACGATCTGTCTGAAGTGGATCACAGCGCCACCTTCTGGCTGGAATCGTGCGCACACTGATGATGATGTCATGACTCTTAACAAGGCGTGTGTTTGTTGTTGAAATGAATGGAGATCAGATCTTCTTTTTAACACTACTTTTCTTTGTTCAAGACGACTTTTTACTGGATACAGCGTGAGGAGGTAAGGTATTTATCAACAGTTACACAGAGCTGCTGTTTGAAACATGACAGCAAGTAAACTTTGTCACTTTGTTCTGGAGTTTATAGACAGATATATTTAGAGCTACGTGATCCTTATGTCCTGCTCATCAACCAATCAGAGCTAACGTAACCTCACTCTTCATTTTATTGACAGACTCTCAAGTTTGATCAGATCACTGCAGAATAACTGCTGCATGTGGGCTGGAATGAACATTATCACAAACAGATTAACATGTGTTTTAGCCTTTAGCTCATGATTTAGCCTTTAGCTTGTATTTTAGCCTTTAGCTCATGTTTTAGCCTTTAGCTCATGTTTAAGCCTTTCACTAATGTTTTGGCCTTTAGCTTGTGTTTTAGCCTTTAGCTCGTGTTTTAGCCTTTAGCTCATGTTTTAGCCTTTCACTAATGTTTTGGCCTTTAGCTTGTGTTCTAGCCTTTAGCTCATGTTTTAGCCTTTCACTAATGTTTTGGCCTTTAGCTCGTGTTTTAGCCTTTAGCTCATGATTTAGCCTTTAGCTCATGTTTTAGCCTTTAGCTTGTGGTTTTAGCCTTTAGCTCATGTTTTAGCCTTTATCTTGTGTTTTAGCCTTTAGCTCATGTTTTAGCCTTTAGCTCATGTTTTAGCCTTTAGCTTGTGTTTTAGCCTTTAGCTCATGTTTTAGCCTTTAGCTTGTGTTTTAGCCTTTAGCCTGTGTTCTAGCCTTTAGCTCCTTTAGCTCGTGTTTTAGCCTTTAGCCTGTGCTCTCTCTCTCTCCTGTTTATCTTTCTTCTTCTCTTCTGTCCTTTTTCTGTCTGTCAGTTCAGCTCCAGTCTCCACCATCTCTACTAAATTAATCACAGAAATCGTTTCCAGCAGAGACAAACTCAGATCTCTCTTCTCTCTGATAAACTTCATCAGTCAGCGTGGTGTTGTCATGGAGACTTCAACGTGCTGTAAATCAATCCGGTCCTGTCTGACCCGATCAGGAAGCTGAGAAACATCATTTATCAATAACCTGTATTGGTGCTGATGATCTGATTTGAAGTTGTGGATCAGGATCAGGCAGATCACTCAGAAAGTCCTCACAGGAACTTTAACTGCTCGTGTGTGTTTCTGTGTACCTGCAGGGGGAGCTGAAGAGCAAGGCAAGCAATGTGAGTCCCACCAAAGTCGCCAGTGAAGAGCGAATCCAGTGGCTGAGTTGGCAAAAGTTGCAGTACTGAATGATGGCGATGATGACGGCACAGCAGAAAAACATGGTGAACTGGAGAAAACCAGAGAGAGACCGTTTAGATTATAAGGCCCAACAGACGACATGATGCACATTTAAACGTCCCTCCAAGTGACCAAAAACAAATCAGTGTGTGAGGCTGAACCTGTACCTGGATGGAGAGATGCATGTCACAGGTGACATGAGAGTAGACGGCCACAGTGGGCAGCGACACCAGGACGGCTCCAATGATGTGACGCATGACCCAGCCGGAGATCGCTCTCATCAGCAGCCGGGTGCAGCTCAGCACACAGTCCAGGTAGAAAGCCATGCTGAGGGAGAAATCAGTCAGGTGTGTGTTTGACTGGTGACTGTGACATTAACTGCTCTCAGCACGTTAGAAACACTTTGTCAAGTGCACTCAAACATGCAGAAAATAAGACAACAAGACGTCATCCCAGAGTTTCTCTGCTGCTGCTTCTCGTCCCAGTTTATTCACTCATTGAACTGGTTTGATCTGTGGTACCTGCTGGGCTGCTTCAATCACAGTTTGCATGGAGGGAAGAAGCAGTTTCAGTAGTGGAGACTGATTCTCCACCCATTACAGATGTTTCCCATCTTACCGTACAGCCAGGAGAAGAGCCAGCGCCTCCAACACGGCAGCTACGCTCGTCAGAACGAGCGCCGGCGTGGGCGGAGTCTGCTGGGTGACGAGCGGGCGGAGGAAACAGGCCAGGGAGAGGGCCAGAAAGACCAGAGAGCTCAGCAGCAGGTCCAGGAAGGAACTGAATGTTGGACTGGCAAAGGTCTGCACCGGTGCTTGGCTCTCCACCTGGAGAGACGCCAGACGGGGACGGAAACAAAAGAAGAAGAGAAGAAGAAGAAGATTGAGCAGGTGAGCCCAAAGCATCAGTGAAATCTTTCCATGAGAATATTCTGTCCTGAAAACCAGCTGCAAGTTTTTAAAAGTCTCCATATTCTGATCATCCAACAATGACTCAGTGATGTCAGCGACTCTTTACTGAAACCCTCCTGATGACCCGTGACTCTACAGTAGATCTATGAAGCAACAGTTGCAGCCTCGACCAATAAACCTGCACTTTTGTGACTGCGCCAGCAGAGGGCATCACAACCTAGTCTCAAACTACTTCTGGAGTCCTGCAGTGATTTCTCTTTGCCGCAGTCTTGACCGGTCTGCTCATAACACAGCGCGAACAGGCTTCCCAGACGAGACACAGACATGCTGAGAAACACAAACAGGTGGGAAGACGACAAAAAAATAAAAACAACAGAGGATTTTTTCCTCAGAGGTGGAGACTGGGATGTAAAGAGATAAACCAGAACAAACATGTTGTTTATTCTCACGGTTAATTGAAGACAACAGGCTCACAGAAATGGACTCTCATGAGGAAACACGCTGGCGTACCTCCTCCTGGTAGCTGGTCCGGTAGGCTGACTCCAGGCTCTGCTCCAGGAAGGTGATGCTCAGCTTGTTTAAAGGAGGCTTGTAGAAATAATCCTTCATGAGGCTGAAACAGGCAGAGACAGAAAACTCAATCAGTACGTCCCTAAAATGATCCAACTTTTTCTAACCGTCTCCAAGGAAGTGGATTTCTTTTCACAACACTAAGCAGATCACATCATGTCTTCCCGCTCACCTGTCCTCCTTGATGACATCCACAAAGTGGGCGTCGCTCCTCTCCCTGAAGTTTTTGGAGCGCAGAGGAATGAGCGCCGAGTGGTCCAAGCCCCCGACTCCTCCGCTCCACGTCTTCTTCTCCTTCTCCTGCAGCATCTCACACAGGGACGTCTGGCTGTTGTTCAGAGCCTCCAGCTGAGGGCTGAGCAGGCCGTTCAGAGCCTTGGGGTTCCGTCCTGCAGCGACCGCTGGGGAAAACTTGAGATTTGAAGAGTCCTGAGGGAAAGAGAGGAGACCTGAATTTACCAAACAGAGGAGTAAAAATGGAGCAGCTTTGAAAACAGGTCAGGTAACAGCACAGATCTATAACACTTAACAGGTTCAGACACTTCACTTTAAATGATTGTGTCTACGGCACAGTTTCTCTGGGACTCATGGAGCCCTACTTCTCTCAACTATTTAAAGTTCTTCGTTTGGCTGCAGGGCCTGAGGCACAGACAGAAAACTGACGAAGAAGAAAAAGAGTTCAGACTCATTCCTCTGGTTTGACCAACATGCTAACCTTGCTGCTGTTTGTCTTGTGGTTTTCATGGCAGCCATTGTGGACCGCTCCTTCCTCCAGAACTGGATCCTCCCCCGGTATCAGAACCACATTGCAGGAGAGACAGGGGGACTGCAGGGAGGCGTGGATGGAAGGAGGAAGAGAAATAAGGAAGTGAGGGAACATGAGAGGAAACGGGAGCTGATAGAAAACAGAGTCTTAGTTTAAAAAACAGAATCAAACATTCATTAAAATATGTTCTCATCTTAATTTGACACAAAGGATGAAGAAATCTACCACAGATAATCGCTTTTATTAAAGAAGGTCTTCCAGGCTCAGCCCTCTCTGTTTTCATCCTCTTCAAAGAAAATATTTGTGCTGTGATATTATTGACAACGACGTGTGCAAGGTGCCGCGATTTACAAGCCAAACACACGTCCCTGAAGAGCACGAGAGCTCAGACATGCAAACATTTCCCCATGTTTGTCCTGTGAATCCTTCCACACCTTCAGGTGTGATGAAGCCTTCTCTAAAGATACCTGTGTGTGATACACCCCCCCCTCTGTGAGCCCCCCCCCCCATCAGATCCAGGCCTGTAAACGGAGCAGTAATCAGTGGGAGACAGAAAAGACCTGAGAAAGCTCCTCATCTCTCCGCCTGAGTTAGCTCATTACCATATCCAAGACCCCCGCTGATTCTCCCGCCTCCCAGCATCCACTGCTTTCTATTTTCTCTGACAAGTACCCTCCTCCCTCCTCCCTCCTCCCTCCTCCCTCCTCCCTCCTCCGAGCCTGAGGAGAGCTGGAGGATCTGTGGAGGATCACGGGTGCACATATGTGCAGAGAATGAAGAGTAATTTTGGGTGAATTTACAGCACAGCGGTGCAAAGTTTAGAGGATAATTAAAAGTGAATAATGTTTCTCCAGAAGTGGAGGAACTTCCCTGAAGGCAGAGACGAGGAGGAACACTGGACGGACACGCAGTTTACTGACACGCAGACATGACGGGCGAGCCATCACAGACACCCCCCCCTCCCTGCCTGCGGAGGAACAGATCTCACTGATTTAATAAAGCCTGAAGGGTACGGAAGAGGGATAAGGGCCACAAAGAAAAAAAAACAACAACAATAACACCCAATGTTATCATTATTATTATTATTATTAGAGTCAAAACTCCCAATTTTGACTTTAATGTCAGAATTCAGATTATTTTGTCAGAATAATAATAATTTAAAATCATAATCGCCTTCTGTAGACGGGGCTTTGTATGGAGACCTGCAGGGGGAGCACAGGGAGCAGGGGGAGAATCAGCACAGATGTTATCACCCAGCAGATGAACCATGTGTGCTCAAATGAACCTGGATGAAAGCCTTTTTCAGCTCTTTGACTTTGGATATGATGCATGGTAAAATAAAGTGTTGACGGGAGCTTCAGAAACACCCACAGCAGCCAAAATATTACACAGAGAGCAGAAACTTCACCTCCAGGAGGCTGCAGAGGAACATGGAGCTCAGTGTTCCTCCTCAGGCAGCAGAGACGAGTGTTTAAAAAAATAAAACAGAAATAAAGAAATAAAAAAAGTAAGGTTGTTCAGAAAGTCTTCTTCACCTTGGCACTGTCTGGAGGCAGGCTGCATGCAGACGGAGCTCCATCAGGGGGTGTTCATCCTGGAAGAGGCGCACTGAGAGTCTGCATGCTCCGGTCCAGCTAACCCCAACGAGAGCAGCTGCAGAGAGAGCGAGGCTCCACCTTCCTGCCAGAGATCAGGTAGGTCTTCAGCCCTGCAGGAGGAGGAGGAGGAGGAGGAGGAGGAGAGGAGGAGAGAAGAAGAGAGAAGAGAGAGAGAGGAGAGGAGGAGGAGGAGGAGAGAAGAGAAGAAGAAGAAAGAGGAGGAGGAGGAGGAGGAGAGAGGAGGAGGAGGAGCAGAAGAAGAAGAAGAAGAAGAAGAAGAAGAAGAGGAAGAAGAAGAAGGAGGAGGAGGAGGAGAGAAGGAAAGAGAAGTAGAAGAGAAGAAGAAGAAGAAGAAGAAGAAGAAGAAGAAGAAGAAGAAGAAAAGAAGAAGAAATGAGGAGAAGAAGAAGAAATGAGAGAAGAAGAAGAAGAGAAGAAGAAGAAATGAGGAGAGAAGGAAGAAGAGAAGAGAGAAAAAGAGAAGAAGAAGAGAGAAGGAGATGTCAGTTCTTTGCCCTGAATGAAATGAAGCAGGTCAGAGATGAGTGCTGTCGCCCCGCTGTGTATGAAGGTGTGTTTTTTTGTGTGTGTGTTTGTGTGTGTGGTGTTTGTGTGTGTGTGTGTGAGCTGTTTTGGGATGCAGCAGAGGCTCAGGTCCTCTGCAGGATGTATTCCTTAGAGAGTTCTATCAGAGGACTCCAGCATGAAAGGATACAGAGAGCAGAAAGCAGTGAATATCAGTTTCTCCCTCTAGAGATAACCAAGGTCACACACATGAGTCATTCCTGTCTCCATAAATATATACATAAATAAAAAGTTCAACCATATGTGCAGCATTCTGTGCAGAGTCTCCTCTCTCTGTTTACTGTAGAGGCCTGAGCACGTGCAGTCCATCCCTGAGAACAGCTCCTGCATGAGCTTCTCACCGTGACCATGAGACAGTAACACTTTCAGACACATCAGGCCAGGGCCAAATATTTGAACACCTGCACACTCCCACTTCTATCAACATGTTTTCACTGCTCTCACTCCTATGAGGAATGTGTGTGTTTGTACAGTGTGTGTGTGTGAGGGAGCATGTTTGTCCAACCTCTCGCTGTAAATAGTCGTCCAAGCTGAACATTTTTCCCAAAACAGCGACGAAAAGTGTAAAGAAGACGGTGAGTTCTCCACGAGGGAGACTCAGACTGCACACGCTGGATGAACACTTCTGGTTCTGATGCTTCATAGACGAACACGGATCCATTTCCTCAGAGACACTAAAGCCTCTGAGCTGAAGTCACACCTTGAAACACACACCAGACGTTTTCTTCTTCTTCCACAGCGTTAACCTCACAGTGCTGAATACCCACAATGCACCCAGTGAGCAAATCATAATCACCATGAGAGACACACAGCTCACTTCCTGATTGGAGTTCCTGTTTCCAGGTCTGACGCTGTGAAGAAGCATGCAGCACAAAAAAACCACACAGAAATAAAACGTGTTTTTCTAATTAAACGATTTATTATCACCTTTGAATTTAAAGAAAAAGTGAAAAACGAACAGGAGAGTTAAATGTTAAGTTTTGACAGAACAAATCTCTGAGTCGCCGTAAAAAACAGTAAAAAAGAAACACAAGCGAGGAGGAGCTGCAGCTAGCA